>MNPL01003472.1:0-13049 GCA_002081605.1 Tropilaelaps mercedesae | reverse complement strand
TATATATATATATATATATATATATATATATAAAGGCCTAAAAGATTGCATAAACTCTTTCCACTTACAGAATAAGGAAATCTCGAAATTGTGTTGTATGGTTCCCTGGTCATTTGATGCTCGGCACGCATATGGGCCAGAAACAGGTAGCATTTCAAGCGAAAGTTGAATAATATTTCCTGTATGTACGACCTCTGAAAGTGTAATATACATATCTCATTTACTTGAAAAATTCATATATATGTGCTTACATTGAAGATATTTAAATTCGTGACAGATTCCAAAGAAGAAGCTTAACTATAGGTTTCAAATTATCACCTCCATTCTTCAACCATGTTACAGTTGGTTCAGGATATCCTGATGCCACGCACATAAGTTCCGCAGTCGAAAATTTAGAGATTACTAGCTCAGTGTCGGGGACCTTTTTCCATACAGGTGGTACAGGCACTGCGAGAATAGCACTGAAGCTACTAGAACCTTCCCTATTACTTGCAGTACACGTATAGTTACCGGAATGCTCAGCCTGTAGGCTATCAATTGTAAGAAATAGAGATCCTTGAAATTCCTGTATTCTAACACCATGCAGGCCATCTTGGATAGGCTGGTCGTCTTTAAACCACCGCAGGATAGTCCCAGCCGCTGAAATACATGCGACTTTTGTTTCACGACCACGTGTATTTTCCGAGAATCCGAAAGGAGCAATTTTCGGAACTCCTGGAAATAGTTGCAGGGGCGCATCGTTTTCGTACTGCCGCTGTATATAAGTAATTATATGGAATAATTGATATTTATAGATATTATTGATCAGTAAAGCTCGCACAAGTCCACGTACCGGCGTCCACAAATCCTGATAAAACCAGGCACAGCTGCAGTCCTCTAACAAGTTTATACATGATGGCCTCGACGCATCTCATCACAACTATCATGGCGTTTGCCTGTTAAGCAGCTTTATTGTTCGTGATCATTTCCTAACTGTACTTGTGGCGCCATCCGTTGGCCATTTAAGGAAACTTGAAGTTTGGCGGATTTTTCGACTTCTAGGCGTTTTAGCATGATCGTCGATCCTTATATGTGCGATTTGGATAGATAATCCATGCCGATACGCATGTGCAAGCTTTAATAAGTCTCATATAATATGAAAATTTCGAATTAAGTTGACGCTGTTATAGTCTTTCGATACCCGGCATGCTATGTTCCAGAAAGAGTAGTGTTGCATGAAGAAACTTGCAAATGATTACCGGTACGTATGATTTCCGCAAAGTAGGTATAAGAATGTGTATAGGGTAGAAATCTCCACTGAATTCGACTTGAATTGATAGTCGCCGAGCCGAGAATCTTTGGCAACAGTCCATTAACCTAGAGCAATGGCTTGTCACAGATTTGGTAACCTAAGTTGAATTTGCATTTTCTTCAATACAACTATTCTAAGGTTGGTGACTCCAGGTCAACAAAAACTGTAAATTCATATGAAAGATGCACTCGAGTAGAAACAAACATTTAATCAAGCAAACCTACATTACGGTGCCAGGTAATATTAAGTAGGTACTATTATTATTAATAAAAAATTGTGATCAGCCTTTGCATGAGATAACAATATGCAAGGGTTTTTTCCACTGAGGAGGAGTAGCCACAACTAAAAATGCACTGTTAAGCTCTCGCTTTTACGTACACTATGTGTATAATTTCCGGAGCGGCCGGGTTGCAAATTATCAGTATTTAGCACCAGTATCTCTTGTGATTGTTGCAAAGCATTTCCATCCTGCTCATGTTGGATAGGGCGACGACCTTTATCTAAAAAAGAGTCCTGCCAACTCTTCATATACGTGCCACTTTTATATTACGCCCCACGGAATTTTCCGAAAAATTAAATGGTGGTATTCTTGAAGCTCTTGAAATTAGTTGAATTATTGTCAGCAGTGTTCGGTAAAATGCGTGTACTGTATACTTTGTGTATAGAAATTGCGACTACGTATTATGACGAGCAACCAATTACAAGAACAAAATGCAGTAATACTATGTCAACATATCTGCACGCACAAGAAAAGCTAAGCGGAGAAAAGATACACAAGACAATATGACATCTATTTCAACTATCATTATTGTCCCACAAACAAACGGCTTTTTAGTATGTGTATTGCTACATTGAACTCGTACACATGTACACTCACTCACACATGATAGTATCGCCATCCATCAGCCATTTATAGAAATTTGAGGTTCGGCGACACATTTAGACTCAAAATTCGCAACAATTGTGAACACGTTTTTGTTTTGTTTAAACCAAAATATTGTGTCACACATTTAGCTTCGTTATGCCGCAGGTAATTTACACAGCGCCGGAATTTGTTTAAACTTCCGCGTTTACTGAGAACTTAAAATGTAAATATTCCGTACAACAATTATCCAAGGAAAGCAATTAAGAACGTAATTCGATGTAGTTACTTCTGCAAACAAAATCGTCGGTCGCGCTTTATACAAACAAACTACTTGAAATGGTAACGCCGTAATATGGTTTATGAGATGAAAACTCCAGAATTTTTCCAATAACCTCTGTAATAACAATTAAGTCACGTTCGCTGGTTAATCAATTAACACATCCTTAAATAATTATAAAAAGCTCAAAATATAGGAACTGTACACATGTTGTTTAGCGGTGTAAAAATAAGCTCGTAAAACACTTTTTAAAAGTTAGTTCGAAGCAAATTGAGTATATAGTTAAACAAATTCATTCTTCCTCTATTTATAGTTTGCAAGCTTAGTTATAAATTCATTTTTTCTTTAAGTATCGTTCTATTTGTCTCCTCCTCTAGTTACATTTGCCAGGTTTGTTACGAACTCATTTGTCTCTTGCAATTATCGTTGTATTTGTAACGTATTTAGTTATATAACGACCCTATAATATATAATACAAATGTCCGTGTTACATTTGGTTCAGAAAACCCCTTATTAGGTGACAATGCCAACCACTCTAGTTACCGCCAATATAGCACTGTAACCACTCACACCATTTTCATTATGTGCTGTATGTTTCGTATGATTGCCACTATGTTTCGGTTGAAAGGTTTCAGTAACGAGAAAGTGCTTTAAAATTGTTTATAACCATGGCGCCGACATCATTAATCATGTGGAGACCATTTTTTTAGGCCACGACAGTGCATTATCTCCTCCAGACATACGGACCCCTCTCGTAATATGATTTACCGTATTTTCCATAAAATCTAACGGAAATATCCGAGACGGGCCTGAAATACAGTCGCGTCAAAATTATATGGAACATACACACATGGCTATCTTGTCTTTAAGATACAGTAGACTGGCTATTTATTTCGTTGATTTTTTCATAATATTTTTCGCTCACAGCAGTTATATCTATTAATGGCTCATGTAGTTTCACCTCACGGCCGTATTAGAAAGCTCGTTCAAAAGCAGTAATTTTGTAATGCGATAATGGCAAGCATTTTCATAACAAAAATTTGAATAAGACTGATAAGACGTTTTTTAAAACGGAAATGAGGTAAAAGCCGGTCGGATGAGGACAATAATAAACGATGAATAAATTTCGGTACAACTGGCTTTTTCAAGTTAAATTTGTTTCTATTTTTTCATTTGGGATTACAATGCATAACATGTGTACATAGTACAGGGGCACTCCTATCCTTATATCTTGCTTCAGAGATTTGGAATTTCGCAGTCGTGGCCTACAGTTTCATCCTGATTTGGGTCACGACAAGCGAACATACCAGATATTTTTTCTCAAGGGCCGAGACACGGAAAACTCTTCCAATATTTACCAAATCTGCAGTGTCATTAGCGTCATTAAAATACCTGATGTAATTTTTAATTAATTTTTGAGTAAAAATAAATCGTATGGTTTAACCCGTTAAATAATAGTTTAAGAATGGATTTGACTCATGCCAATCGTGAACATTTAACTTAATTCAAAGACATCCCTAGTCGCACTTTTAGGATGTCCAGATGTACATATTACTTCTGTTAACTTATGTCGCCTGTAATGGTCAATTCCATGATACGTCAGCCCACTTTGGAGGGTCTGCCACAGTGAGAAGGGCACCGAAACTGTTTAAGCGATTGCAGTTATGTCCTGTGCAGATGCCGTTCCCCGAACGCTCTTTCCTAAGCTCATTGATAGTGAGCATGTAAGCACCTTTAAAGTTTGTAAGTGAAATTTCGTGAAGTCGTCCTGTCGCAAATCACTACCTTTAGGCAATAAAAGGGATGATCCTACTTTAGAGACTCAAAACACTTGTTTCGCAACCCATCGACTTTTCAAAGGATCTAAATAGTGAAATTCTTGGAAGCGCAAAATAATTTTTACTGAGACGATTCTTCCTTTTTCCTACGGATTTGTACTTATTATTATTGTTCTTATTTTGTCAATCCTTTTTAATACAGCTTACAGTAAACCAGCCTTATTACTAACCGACCTCTACTGGTGTCGAGGAAAGGAGAAAGACACTCGCGCACAATATCCATTTTTTTTTGACGACCAGCTTATCAAATCCAATAGTATAAGACTGAAGTTTAGACGAAAATAGAATTCCCCTGACTAAATACATATATAGATTGCCATTTGGGATCGCATTCGACAGTACACTGAAAAAATAATGCTATTGTAAAAATAATGCGACCGAAATGATAATTATTTCTTGGCGGTAAAGTTTAAATCTATATCTAAAAATATTTTTTCAGGGCTGACCGTCAGCCAACATTTAACGTCCCCGATAGCACTTTCTGCATTGTTTTTTAAGACGGACCTCATAAATGTAAATGTGAAACGGCGGGGGTCGAACCCGTGCACATATATTTCTCCTCCGGTCGCAACGCGTACGTGCAAGCGCCAGGCCATTGAGCTCAACTTGTGTTTAGATCTGGCCGAATCAGCTGGGAGCTCCAGTACATCGCTTTTGGCAATATTTTCTTTAAATCAATGCTGATAAGGAAAATGTGAATTCCACCTGGCTGTTACTTTCATACACTATTTTCACTATACCAATTGCATATCCGTTTACGGAGGCAGAAAATAAATAAGTAAGGAAACACCTGTATATAAGCTGTTGATATTCATACTAAATTCTCTCCCCGAATTCTACATTTTGATATTGAATTTGGTAATATTAAATTATAAAGCCATCAACAAAACCTAAGGTACATTTGCTTTAGTATATCCTTCAGTCTGCATACAGGTTGTTTCACTTTTGCCTTGCCTGAAACAACGAATTCAAAGGACGGTACAATTTTCCACGGGGGAGAAGCTGTTACTGCTAAGAATATACTGCGGATACTTTATCCCTTCGAATTTTGTGCAGTACATATATAATCGCTGGAGTATTCTGCTTGTAACGCTTTAATTATATAGGAACAGGATGCGATCGAAACTTTTTCATCGTGCTCTGCTTTCTGTCATGAACGACGACTCCCATTTTTCGACCACGAGAGACTGATACTCTAACTCGCAAAACATGCCAACTTCACTTTGTAATTAATAGTGTTCTCAACGAAGTCGAACGGAGTAAGTTTTAAAACCCCATAGATACTATATAAAAGTAAAAATAACATCTAGTGCGAGGCTAACTATAGTTTAAACCCACAACACATTATTGCAATAAAAACTAACGTGCATATATGTCGATATACTATCCGATTCGGTTGTTGTGTTCCATAACAATGAGATATGATTTGTCCATATTTATCTTACAGAATGTTGATAGCCGAAAGATGTGTTCGACACTGCCATGTTCGTTGCGAGCATCACATTTATAAATTCCAGAGTGCCGCTCTTCCACTGCAGGTATTCTAAAATACGCTTTTTCATTGATAATTTCTGTAAAGTTGAAAGCATTACTTCGTTATAGTTAACTGCATAAAATATAAAGTGTCTAGTAAATGGCCTATTGTTGACATCATAACATGGTCTTTCATGAAGAATCGTATGTTTTATTGTAACCTTATAACTAAAGGGGGTTATAAACCGCAGTTGGAAAAATGTATGTCTCGTACTTCGTACGAAGTAGAGCATAACTCAATAAGGAATAGACAAGTAAAAAGGTCTAAATGGCCATCGGCGTACCATCATTTTTACTCCATGTAACTTTTGGTGGAGGGAATCCATCTGCTTCACAAACAAGCTCGACAGTAGTACCCATGACCACTTTTTGGTCGCGGGGAACCGTGAGCCATTCTGCGCCCGCGGCCACGGTGAGTATGGCACTATACGAAGCTTTACCATGAACATTCTCTGCCAGACAGGTATAGTTTCCTGAGTGACTCGGCCGTACGGCCTTTATCACAAAAACAAGAAGGTCACCTCTATTATCCAATAAAACACCGTCATTTTTGTCCTGAACACGAACACCATCCTTCAACCATGACAACCTCGCCTCCTCGCTTGACGAGCAAACTGCTTTGATTCGGCTTCCTGCTGGACTATTTGTTGGAAAGTCAAATGCTGACACGCGAGGCACTGCTAAAGGCGCAAAATACAGCATTTTAGACACTCTTCACAGAAAGTCGTCTTTTGTTTATAGTGATATGCAATCACATTAGAGTGACCGATAGTTACTAATAATGCTCCAACTCGGAAGTTTTTATTCATTTATACTGAGTAGGTTAAGTGATAAAACCTCACTATAATTGTTTACCAGCGGAGTATGATGCAGTGGCAGAAAGTAAAACAGCACAACCAGTAACAATACAGCGCATCATTATAACCTCACTGCCCCAGCGGCTACGTTCATTAGTCGTGTTGCTGATTTAAATATGGCGTCCTACAAGCCCGCTGGATAAAAACTTTCCTAGTACACGTAGCGCCATCCACCGGCCATTCCAGTAAACTCAGACAAGCGCCACCACTCAAATTCAAATAGATAATTGTGAATAGAGCCAATCGTCTAAATAAACACTCACAAAAGTTATAAGGATTGATTGGCACGGCTAGCCAAATTGGTATTTGATACATGGCTCGAGGTAATATCGCATCCGAGCCGCTATTTTATTTCTTATTCTTTTTATAAGCAAGTATCTCATATATATAATCTCATATGTACAATCTTGACATAGCCAGATGATATTGTCGTTAAGTATCCGCCATTTGACAAAATATAATCTGGTGATGCTGGTGATAAAACTACAAAATAAAGTACCTACTTGGGAGGACAAATACTTCATTTTTTGAAAGTGTGATACCGGATAGGTTGATTGAAACAGTTTTCATTAGGTGAGATTCGATTTCTTGAACTTGGAACTCTACGAGAAAATAGCATCTTACATAGCATAGCTGTCATAAATATCAGCAAATTATCCAGAAATGTCAACGGCACCATTTTCCTTACTGGGAGTTAAATTTGTTTTGTCACTAAGATTTTCATGCTAAATCAAGACCTAATCATCAAGAATATAAGATATTCATAAGAAAAACCTATACCAGCATTCATGTTAGCTAACATATATTGTACCAAAACTGAGATATATATTGCCAAACCATTCTGCTCATGTAGGACTTCAGTGTTTGTTGACAGGACCTGCTCTTCCTTTTGTGCTCTTAAGCAAAAAAACACTGACACGTGTAGCGCTACTAATCGGTAATATTGGCGATCGAATCTTATGCGCTTTTCTACGAAAATTGGGCGTTGCATGCATTCACCGGAAAGTCGCATTTAAGCGAAATACTCCTATGATTATATCGATGGGATGCTCCGCATGTGTAATAATCAGTATGATATCAAACGTAAAATACGAACAGTAAATAACTGTAAAATATCTCATGTATTAGCAATAGATGACGATTCATTTACATTTTGTGAGGTATCGAAAATATAAGAGAAGCGGAGCTTGTATACCAGTGATGCAGGCTGTCTACCGACATCAATTGACCAAATCTCGCGTACTGTTTAGTGTGATTTGCAACACGACAAAAAGTATTCATCCTGTCGCCGCTCCTTACATTCAGTTGCTTGCTCTACTTGCGGGTTACACAAAAATAGTTTTCACGGTAAGGTGCCTTAAGAAAAAAGGTGAAAAAAGCGACAAATGTATCAATTGTCGTAGACAATTAAAACGCTGCGTTGTTTCGGCTGTTCAATATTATACTGTTTTTTTGGCCTAACGAAGCTCAACCTATGTCATTGAAGCCTATACACACTGTACGGCCGAAATCTACTTTCATGAGGAAAGTAAACCACTTTAACCAATACTACAATATTTGTAAACGATTTCACTTCTGGGGTGCCTTTAAAGAAACAACTCATTAAGAGCTTACCTTGTAATGGTCAGAAAAATACGTTATGTTAAATAGCGTACTTTTTTCGCGTATGTGAAAATTATATCTGGACCTTACGCAGTAGTTTTGAGTATAACTGACGACAATACTAATAACATGACCTTGAATTACTGTGATCACTATTTCAGTGATGACTGTTTTCATAAAAATAAATAATTTGGCCTTTGTCTAGTGAGAAAACTGTTTTCACTAAGTTGATGCCAACATGGGCGATATATTGAAAAATATGTATGTACCTAGAGTTTTGAGATATAATAGTATTATAATTTTAAAGACACTAAAATGTGTAAAACTTTTGAGTTCTCGTAAAGCTTGGAATAAAATTTAACTTATGTTATTGAAGTAAATAGAGTATATACATATAACATAAACGGTGAAGCTTTTTTCGATCGACGGTGCTATCCCATTGGCAGCTCTGCAGACAAGTTCTCCTGCTGATGAATGGCCCATAATCTTCAACTTAAAATTGTCCTCGGTTGATACAATTTCAGCTGAAAAAAATATTGAACATTTACTCTATTCAAATAAAACATTTTTTGTCTGAAAATGCTTGCATTGGATATTAATGATGACTAGAACATGTGTTTTCCGTCTTAGAGGTTTCATTCATTTACGAATCGCATTTTACACTAACACTGACTTCATTGCGCAACCCAGCGATTTCTCACTTACCTCCTTGGTACCAAGTGACGTTAGGTTTAGGGTAGCCATCCGCAGGGCAGCGCAGCTCAACGGTTTCACCTCTAGTAACGCGGATCACAGACTTAGGAGAAGTTTGTGACGTTTCTTCAAACCAAAACGGCGGTGAGGTGATGATGAGAGGCACCGTGAATTCATCTCGCCCGAAAGAATTCCACGCAGAGCAAGAGTAGTTTCCCGCATGTATTATCGAAACGCACTTAATCGATAAAAACAATACATTTCCCACTTTTGAGACAGTCGTATTCGGCAAACGTATGGAAGAATCGTTATTAATTCGTACTCCATCCTTAAACCATTCAAGCTCTACCCGAGTGCTCGATTTAGCTGTACACATTGCATTGATCTCGTCACACAGCTCTGGGTTTTTTGGTAAAATAAATGGTTGGACTTTTGGAGCTTCTTTTCCTTTGGTTGGGATTAAAACAGCTATGACATATACTACTATACAGAACATCTCCATGTTAAAACAGACACATCGGTGGTAATGCGTTTTTCGTCAAGATGGCGGTATAAACACAGAGTGTGAGGGTGTTTAATGTCGATGGTACACGTGGCGCCATCTATCGCCCATGGCTGCATCATTCTCGGGAGCGCCAAATTTTACATCTAAGCCGCAAGCACTAACCATTTTTACATAATGTGGCATTTCACTTTGATTTATTCACGGGAAGTATTCCCTATCTTCACTAAAAGTGCATCTAAATACAAGCAAGCGTTTAAACCCTTAGTTATGAACACGCACTTATTACTTGAATATCAAACGACTTTTTCAATGGAAATCCGATGCCATTTGACACTTTGCAGGTTACCCTTCCCGTGGACTCATTATCAACAATCCGGAAGGAATATGTATCCGACGTTGATACCAATTTGTCTGAAATAAAAAAAACAAAGTTATTAGTTTTGAAATGCATCGTGTAATGAGGACTTCAATCGCTACAATCCAATGATGCACGAGCAGTGTTGGTGCGTCTACTGATAAACGCAAACTCTGCGAATCTAGTAAGTTGTTGCTCTAGACAATCTGAGAAGGAACAAATCATTGTTAACCTCATAACGCTTTACAACCGTTAAAAAAGTATCTTTAGGGCTGACCATCTATATTTTTGAAGTTGACCATCAGACAGCATTTAACGTCCACAGTATCGGTTTTTGCATTACTACCTAATACGGATCGCATAAATGTAAATGTGCAACGGCGCGGATTGAACTCGTGCATTTATGCGTCTCCTCTTGTCGCAAGGCGCACGCGAATGCATCAAGCCAACAAGCTCTACTTACAACCGATAAGTCCGGTTGTTAATCCCTCCCAGCATATTTCAGTGATATGTCAATACAAGCACAAAATCCTTTAAGCTTACATATAAAAATGAGTTGGTTAATTCAGAAACTATGTTTAAGATATGAGAATTCCTACAAAGAACGTTTGACAAAATATCGTAAATTGATTTCGTTGAGTATTAATTATAGTTCGCGAAATAGTAGTGCTAGTCCTTCCAATCAGGTAATGCGTAGTAAAAAATCCGAACAGCGCAGCTGTAACATGAGCAGCTTAACTAACGTCGGCCTGAATATCGATTGCAAATTACATATGGTTTACTAAAAATAATTCAAAACAGTAGGAAAAATTTGTATATATATATATATATATATATGCTGGAGGGCTTTCCACAATATTACTTGAGCTTTTAATTTTGCTACTGAGCTCGATGCATGCTTTTGCGATACCAAACCGCTTAATTTAGTTTAGCCATTAGCAGTCTCAGTTCTAAAGCATTTAAGCTTATTTCTCTCTTGCTGCATTAGATCTCTATTATTGCAAACATACCTCACATAAAACATAAAGGCAGAAAAATTATGTATGATTATACCGCATACCATTAATGTCAATAAATTAATAGATTAAGTGGGACAGAACCTTTTCTTCTTTTACCGCTTTCTTCTCGTTGCCACTTATGCTGAATAGAAGTTTAAAAATGATGTGCTACAGAGGAAAACAAAAATTGTATCTAAAGCTTCACGAGTAATTGTAGTACATGTTTTCTGCAACTCAGCACAGCCAATAGACATCAAATCATACCACAGATTAAGCGTCAAATATGCCTGATGCGAGTAGAAGATAAATAGCAAAATTTTGAAAAAAATTTTGTTTAGAAAGATTGCGCACTCCATAAATATTTTACCCATAGCGATACTCGACCTTGAGCAATTAATCTATTGTATACCAAGTAATATTGGGTCGTGAGTACCATTTCGTAGAGTACCACATTGTTATTGTATTGTCTTGTTTAGTTTGTCTGAGGAAGTCTATGATGAGACTGTGTATCCCCTAAACAAAACGGTGCCGATGTGACTACCAATGGCTCTGTATTCGTGCTCTTCATGCCCATTTTGTGCACAACCTGTGTAGATGCCTAAATGCGTCATCGATACACATTTTATATTTAGAACAAGTGTAGTTTCGAGGTACGATGCTGTTACATTGTATAGAACTGCCTCAAGGATCCGAGTTTTGTCTTTAAGCCACTGAAGTTGAGTACAACTACACAATTTTCTGTGCACAGTGCCTGTGCTGTATCGCACAAATCAAGATTGGCTGATAGATGAAATAGTTGAATTTTTGGGCGGTCTTTAATGAAAAGCAGTTTCACGAAACTAAGTATGAACGCACTTATCCAGAACATATTCACTACACAGCGAATACTTAACACTAACAGTGCCTTTGTTAAAATAGCAGTGTCAACATACCTATAATCAATCGGTTACAGAAATATGGTCTTCGTAATGCCATCTAGCGCCCTTCTAAACGTCATGCGTTGATGCAAAAATTGTGTGTTGAGCTTAATCTTATTAACTTACTTCCTCCAGGTAGTTCATTTAGACAAAATTTTTCTTCACTATAAATAATATTTCTCTGCAGCTGGTTATTTGCACCGCGTTCGAATCGTGTGAACCAGATTATCGGATAATACATCAAAAAGTTCTATTAGTAACAACATCTTTTGTCGGATTGTTAATAACCAGCGACCGAAAAACTTACTAAACTCTTCTTAGTTTTCAACATAAATACGCATAGAAAGCTTGAAAATAGTGTTTGCCATTGCAAAGTTTGGCTAAACTGTGTGCGACTCTACGGCCGCAATTTATAAAATACCAAGGACGTCTCTAGATCCCTAGAAATTATATTCTTGGCGTCTTTCATTCTACAGATGGCTTAAACTAACATTGAAATTAATTTCCCAACAAGCTTTCAAATATTTTGAATATCATTCGTATTATGTAAAACAGTTAGTCATCGAACGTGGCAGCAAGGCTATCCATGACCCCCTAATGCCCTGGCTCGATTTCATTTAAGGTATTTTAAATTTGACTTTGCATTTAAGCAAACAGACGGCCGCAAAATATATTTTCAAATTGGTAAACTAAAAGAAATATTTGTATGTTTTTGTATCCATAGTATTAAGGTTAATGCCGTACAAATGGTTACATATTCTATAGGTAGTCCTCTGTAGATCCACGAGGAGTACAGTAATCTTTGTTCACGTAACGAATAGGTAGAGCATGATATTTACAAGGTACGGGATTCAGTCCTAAAAGTATATGACAGCGAAAACGTAGCCGATGTTGCACTTGTTTTTTTCTATGACGGCTTTGATAATGAGATTTTTAGAAACTGTAGGAAACAGCCTGTCGGCACATGTATGTTGAATAAGCCGTAGTCCATTGTTTGTATTAGCCTTTGCACACATATTCTTTGTTCTTTTAGTCAATCCACAAATGGAAATTTCCCAGCTTCTCTTGTTACTCACCGCAAACCTACACGATCTCACGTGTCAGCATGCGCGAAATAACACTTTTAGTATATAATACAAACCGTGAAAAACCAGTTCTATAGCACCGATAAAAACCCTCTTCTTAGGGCTTGGATCAAATAATGTGTTCCATTTACATAATGAATCTCTTTTCTTAGAAATGAGTCTATTTCGCATACGTTGGATGAAGTGCTTTTCAGGACAGATATATATATATATATATATATATATATATATAT
>MNPL01003466.1:13500-77665 GCA_002081605.1 Tropilaelaps mercedesae | reverse complement strand
ATATATATATATATATATATACATATATATATATATATATAAATACAAGAGAAAAGATCGTGATGATCATCATGATTGTGGTGATTCTAATTAATTATAGTAATAAAAATGATAATATAATAGTAAGGCGGCGCTAACGATGGTACAGCAGAAGCATCAATGAACAATGACAAATAATAATGGTATAACGAACAGAGAGCTATGCTGTATTCTAGTGCGATCCCGCTGCATTTAAATCTACTTAAGATCTCAATATAAGTAAAGGCAATGTTTCTTAAGCAATCAACCAAGCTTGTTTTTATTTGTGGTTTCATAAATGAGAAAATTGTCAGAGCAACCGCGGTTCAATTAGCCAAACGCGAGTGCAAGCTCCTCCAAATTCTAATGTTGTGTTATATATATTTATATATATATTTATATTTATATATATATATATTTGTGAAAACCCTCAACCTTCAAAAACTTCCGTACTTGAACAACTAGGTAAAAATAGATTACTTAGTATTCAGAGCCTTCTACGTTTCAGCAATGTATGAAAATTCAAACCTCTAGAATTTCATTACATTATTCAACGTTAGCATTCCCAACCAGTGCGCCGATTCGTCAGTATTAGAGTGAGTATAAATACAAAACTTGAACCTATTACGAGTTGCTGCCTATCAATATATGTGAGAACATAAAGGAGGAAATTTGTTTGGAAAATATTTTTTGTCAATTACAATGGTTTATAATGTATTAATAATATTTATTGAATATATTGAAGAACTTGAGAAATAAATATAAAAAAGAAGCTACATTCAAATAGATAACTAATCTGCTGAATATTACCTAAGATTGTGATTATTGGATTAGTAGGCAATTTGGGAAATGTGCTTTAACTTGAAATAAAATGCGCTAAATTTTTGCAGCTTTTTATTATCTATATCATTCACTTTCTTTTTTTTATAACGAATTACGTAGAAGCCGCCTCAGTGTACTTAAGGTACTTATCATAAGAATTTCCGTTAGAATGGACGAAGTACCCGCTTCCTTTTATCATTTTAATTAATACTAGCACCGGCTAAGCGGTAAATACGATGAATGAAAAAGGAAATGTTTGCCGTGCATTTCGTGCATCAAGTGTGCAACCAAACTAATTGAAGGCAGATTTTAACTATCATCGATTATAAGTAGGCTGGAGTGTAGTATTAGGTGAATGGGTATTATGTGTGTATCACAGCAACGGCCAGGGCGACCAAGCAGCTGGCTGCAGAGCTGACGATGGCAATAGTAGAAGTGCTGCGGTGATCTTTGGTCGTCTGTTTGAGTCCCGTCCCGTTGGTAGCACAGGCTGCTTATGCCTTTAAATCCTTGTGCACGCCGTGTTACTCTAAGCGGTAAAGGTTGTAGCCTTTATATTAAATTGGTAGCGACCGCAGGAAATAATTTGACTTATAATATTGTGTGGGCAAGTCATAACGAGAAAATACAGAGACATTCACTTTCAAGTGTTAAATATATACATATATTTCATATGCAATAATTAATAATGGAATAAATGATTTTGTTTTATACAGTAAACACTAAACAGGAAATCTATAGTGCACCATTACATCACTGCAATGATGTTCAAAATACACAGTAATGGTATAATACGGTTTAGGGTTCTGTGACGTCCCCGCACTTACAAGAACCGGTAGTTCGTTGCGGCCTCACGCGAATAATATGGCGACAGTCGGATTATTGACCGTTATTGTTTTTACGGATAAATATATAAGTACAGAGCTGAGCAAGATTCAATTTGGGATTTTCACATAGTGTATTATACAATTTCTGAATTTACCTCAATCAATCAGTTTTGATTGCCTTGCTCAGTAGCCCTAGCTTTTCGAGCGCTCTAATACCTAAAAGCAAGGAATACCTAAGAGCAGACAGGTTAATGATAGTGACGCCCTCAATAGTGTTTCTTATGGGGCTTAAAGAACGCATTATTTTAGATATATGTCATTGATTGTACAAATCTTTATGTCAAATTTTAGATCTACAACCGAAACACTGAGGACGTATTTTGGACAAACAGTGCCTTTCTCATTTTTTTCTATATATTCCTTTGAAATTGTATTCATCTTTTTCCACTCTATATGCGATACATTACTTTCAAATGCCGTTGACTTTCAAACACCTTGTTAAAAAATTAGGCGGGCACGATTCTCATTCATTTTTGTGGGATATAGCGTGCTATAAAAGCTTTCCGATGCGATATTGTACTATAGCACTACTCATTAGGTGGAACATGAATAAAATGCTTTATTTATTTCGAGAAGAAATTAAGGAGATTAGCTTAGATTTAGGATTTCGAAGGACTGGTTAGTCGTTTTTAAAGAAGAAAACAAACGGATGATATAAACCATTGTTATGTGGAGCTGTGTAAGAGTTCTACCGATATACAGTATGTAGACTGCTACTTTTTTGGAGAAATACCAACCAATTTTTACTGAATATCTAGTGCCTCACAACAGGCTTTCATGGATGTTTCATGTATAACTTAACTTGCCATGTTTTTCCCTCATTAGTAAACGCATAACCGAACCCTAATATGTATGCTATGAACCGTAGCGTATATGTTTTAAACACAGTAGAAGGCCAGCCAATATGATAACGTCCCGGATTATTTCCAATGTTAAATAGAAAGTGGGCTTAGAGGAAGTGGGCATATGAAGGTCAAAATACACAGAATAAAGTAAGCAAGATGAACACACTACCTAATTTTTTTGTGCGTATTTTTAGTATAAACTATCAGCGATGCATATACCCGATTCATTGCTGGTGTAAAAAAGGATATTTGTGCGTACAGTATCCTGATGCAAAGGATGTCAAAATTAAATAAGCACTTTGGTTGACTTCTCAACTCAAAAGTCGTACTTTAGCCAAAGCCGCCCGCGATAAATTGTGCGTCTTTCAAATCCATACCAACGATTTATACGATTCACAAATTGATTGAGTATAACAGTGCACCATCTAGTTTGTATCGGACAAGTTTTTTTTCTCAACATTACTTCGATCACCATCAGAAGCTGGGGGTTGTAGCTCTCCTGAAACCCAAAACGATATTCCCAGTAAGTGTACATTTCTAACATTTGTCGTAGATTTTTTGGGATGTTAATATTGCTAAGCTCAATTTGGCTATTTTTCCTCTTCCCTATATGCTAGTTCATCTCGTTTATTTCTCTGTCACTTTGCTCGCTAATGACAGTTATGCAAATTTCAGGGGAAGGGGCTTCTTTAATGAATTTTCTCGTCTAGACACAGTAAAAGTATGTTTTCAAAAGGCAGAACCTAATTTAATAACATAAAAAGCTACTACTGTGAGTTACCAGTCACTTAAAATATAAATGGGATTTACCTTGGGCATAATTAAGACTTACGAATCTCAGATTTAAAAAACAAAGCGGAGGAAACATTCATTTATACCTAATGGTGAGGGAAGAGCGCGCCGATTCGTCATTGACTGCGTACCTCCCGAGGTGCCTGAGCAGACCAGATTGCTAGCAGTCGTCAGAGAGGCGAGCTGCCCGAGAGCGGCGAGCGATCCAGCCAATGGAGAGCCCAAGGAAAGCCTTAAACTGGAGTCTAGAAGTTGCAGATGTAACGGGAGACCTAAGTAAAATGAGGACACTGACATATAGTCAACGGGAAAGTAAAGCAAGTTAAGAGATTGCGGCTTGTGCATATATAAGAGCCATTCTAATTGATACCCCGTAGTGTTTCGCAAAGGTTACATGACAATGGTTGAAGGATAACTTAAGCAATTGTATTTCGTGCAATATAGGGCATTAAAATATAAAATATGCTTTATTCTGCACCACCTTCTACGTATGGAATGCGAATGCTCTTGCCACTTTGTTTTGCCATTTTTGCGTTACCTAATTCGCAAAAAGGTTAGCTAGATTACACATAAGAACTACAGCTTAGTGTCCACCCAGCCAGCAATTAAACCCCTTCTGTGCTCTCAAGTGGCTCATTATGCATGCTAAGGTGCGGTTTCCAGACTTCCAACAGGTATAATAACCTAGGGATAAAGCTTTTCATGAACAAACAAGACAAACGTCAGTCTACATGTCTATGGGCGGATTATTGCGTTGCAAATAAGCATAGTGTAAACTATAGTCGAGGCTTGTTTCTAAAGTCTTTATATTTAAAGAAGACTAAACGATACGGAGCTTATATATTGTTTCGCAGATTGTCTTTACAGGGAAATTACTGACGTGTTATGACAATTCTAGTTCATAATATAGTTAGTAGTTAAAATCTGCTTATTTAAACTTTCTGTTACTATCTAAAATTTTATCAACTACGTTTTGCTAATATTGTCCTTGCAAAATTACCATTATAAAGCTTATGTAGAGCATACCTATTCGCGGCTTAACTATCTCCCATCTATCTTTATTATGACGTTTTTGTGTCACTAATCAAAGAGTGAAAAATCTTTCTTCCCTTGCTATTCTCATCATCTCCGTAAACACGCCGTTCCCTCACGAGACGTCATTCTTAGCCAACCATCATACATACATGACCTTTGCGTTTTGTCTTCTTGACCCTCTCGCACAACGACAACAAACCCCGCCTTTTACATCCCGTTCTTCGCTAGTCTCTCGTCGTAGTAGCCGGCGCTAAAAATCAACAACATAAACTATTTGGTTGCGTTTATTGACCAAGTAGAGGAAACTGTTTGGAGGAAAAACGGCTACAAAAGGTTCATGGACGGACAGATGAAGTATTGTACTTGACTGTTTCATTGGTGCCAAAAGTTTCAAAGTCTCGCTGTAATCTACTGCGTAGCATTATATCTAATGACACAGCGTAATCTAATTATTAGCAAACCATTATTTGCCAGAACGTGTGCTCTCCCGTTGATATTCTTATCTGCTCAATGAATGGCTATCAGTATTTCTATCAAAAAGAGAGGTTGAGATGAGAACGGTAGAAGAATATTATGAAATAGTGCCTGTATGACGTTTACACTTGGCTAAGTACAGTATTATAGGTCATGCAAGTCATTGCACAAGCCTGCTTTGCTTCTCAACATTAAAAATCCAGAGGACCCTTAGTAGTTATTTACTTCGAATTTTGAATATTCGCTGTTATCCGAACTTGCGTTTTTGTCGTATGATTTTGTCGTTAATGAACTTTGCTAGATACATCAGCAAAGAATGTGCATGCACAGTAGGGCTTATAGTTAAAAACAATGCGGTTACGGTGCGTACACGAAGTTTCATAAAATTTAGTCTGGATAAAGGCAATATTATTAAAATGATGAGGGAAATATTCTGGAAACTACAGCTTTTTAGCAGCTTTGATTATACGTTTGTTCCTTTGAGTTGTTGATTTCTGGCTTGTCCGCTCATACCTCCACCATTCAGCCTAAGCATTAGTGCTCCTAAAAGATGTTCGGTCTCATATGATCCAAGTTTGAGTAGACATCTAACGTCTTCTACCGTATACTTACGTCGAAGCCGACGAGATGTTCTCTTCTTTTAGCTTTTAAGAAAAATAAAACCCATTGGCAATGGCATATGTAAAGGTGCCTGTTCATGTCCATCAGACTATTGGCCATTTCTACGGAGACCTCCTGTTGTCGATCGGGCTCCGTCTTTACCTTTCTTTCTAGCAATATTACAGGCCACTAGCGTTACCAGCACCGTCAGCCTTTTTCTTCTCTAGTCTTCCCGCGTTGGATGTTTCACCGTCAACAGAAAAGTTTCTTCCCTTCATCTTCGATATTTTTAGAAAGACCGTCTAAAAGCTGATCTCAGCAGCATCTTCAGGCGGCAGTCATACAACATTAACAGCATGCAGAAAGACAAATCCTTTCACGGGACGGAGTTGGATAGTCACCGACTAACATTCCACCTCGGCTCCTCACTTGGAGAGACTTGTCGCACGGAGAAACGCTCATTCTATATAAACATATATACATATACACATGCGCACTATAATGGACCGACAGACACGCAGCACAAGCTAACGAAAAAAACGTTAGCCAGAATCGCAGTAGCGCCAACTGCGTAAAGTCAGGGTAGAAAATAGCACGCGCTGTAAATCCACCAGCGGAAGGAGACTTGTGGAGATGAAATGGATAGACGCTGGGACGAAATTGAAGTTTTTGTACATTTTCAATTTTTCGCATTTTAAGCAAAAACAAAGGAAGCAATTGTAACACCGCCTTCCGGTGGCCGATAGCGAAACAAAGCCCCTAAAATGATATGTCAACGACTGCGATGCATCTAACACGGTCAAACAAAAATGAAAAGCCCGGCCCCGGAGTTTGAAGGAGGGAACGGATTGCTTCATGTAATCCTACTGTTACATTACTAACGTGTATATATGAATTATTTTTTCACATAATGCTTAGAGTCATATCGTATTTCAGAAAAAACTGATCCTGTTGTTTCATGCAGATTTATGGCAACTGTACTATTCGCAATGTGAATGTTTAAACCCGGGATTCTGAACATCCTTCGCTTTGGAAGTAAGCCGCAACACACTTCAGCTAGTTTTGAGCTTAGATATGAGCAGTCAAATTTGTTTACTTTTTTAAATTGTTACCTATTAAACCAAAATTCTGAGCTAAGGGGCAGCCCAAACAAAGTTTTGAAATATCGAGATATTTACGCTCTGGTTTTAACGAAGTATTAATCACACTTACCTGAAGGCGTCGGAAGAGTTGACCCAAATTGCGAGGCCAGCCCCGAGGGGGATTCCCGAATGGGCGATGATGTCGTTGACCTCTCCCGGCTTGAACCGACCTGAAATGACCAAGCAATTCAAACAAATGAATAAAACGACTTGGCTAACTGTGTTATGCGCCTATAAAGATGGACATGCTATTGATTCGGTACTAATGATAAGGCCGTCTACGCGATTCCATGTTGTAACAGTGTATTATACTATTTGTTTGTTGTTTAATTCTCATTTTACGAGAGAAACACGAGCACGCAAACTCAGCTAGCGAAATTGTCTGTATACTACCAGGTACTACTGCCAACAAAATTTACGTAGCTAATTTGTCAAAGCTTTAATTGGTTTTCTGCGTAACACTTTTAGAAGCGGCTGGAGTATGCATAAATGAACTGCCAATAGAAACTATTGAACGGCTCGACAAAAACCTGATAACGCATCAAATTTAACTTACGCGCAGTTGATATTGCAGTTGGCGTGCTGTCTCCATCGGTTGATGATCGTGCTGACGTCGGAGACGGCGATGGGGTTCCTGTTGAACATTGTGATTTCTTTGGGCCACGCTGGTTGATTGTGCACGAGTGCTTGCTGCACCTTTTCTCATCAACTGACCAGTGTTTGAACTTTGCAAACGTTTCAGCTTGCCCTGAACCTGTTGTCGCTGGAGGATTAGGATACAGTTCACGCACTTGCAGTCCCTAAAATAAGGCCGCATGTAACATAGCACTAAATTCAATCAAATCTTTTAGAATAATTTCTTGATTGACTATTATTTTCTATGTACGTTGAAATTGTTGAGACGAACTCCTGAGTGGATCCATGAAACGAAATTTTCCCTTAGCTGCTAAAAAAGAAAAGAGACAATATTAAACAGAGCACATCAGGTTGCGAACTGCTACCAAGCCGTTACTACAACTTCTCTCTGGGTTACCAGTCAGCGGACATTGGTCACAGATCCGAAGTTATCATGAACTGCTTTCAGACAAGCGTACATATCAGTCTAGGCGCAGGCTCCCTTGGGGTAAGAGTAGAATACATACAGTTGAAAGATTCCAGCCCGGTCATTATGATGACTGAGAATTCGCCTGGATGTTGTAAAAAATGTTATTGATACTGCAACAAGAATGTGCATGCCGCTTTCGTTAGATGCTAGAAAAAGGTTTGCCTGTTATTTGATCTAATATTCGTCAATGGGCAGTTGTTTATTGCTTTTTGGAAAAATTTTCTTACTTGTATTTGCATTGATCCTTGTGATCCTTGACGAGGTTTTTTTCGTTGTGATTCCGGCACCTTGCACACAATCGAACTCTAGCCGGCATCTGCGGTAGCATTCGAAAAATAATACTAAATGGGACACGATATGTCGAAAATGATATGACTTATAGTTCGCATTCTAAAGTGTCAATGAACATGATTTAACTTCAAATGGGTCAACGTCTAAGTGGAATTAGCTCACTCAATGCACAAAACTACAATATAAAAAGAATAGATACTGCACGCTAAGAATGCCGTTTGAAAGACAAGGAGCACTATGAGTAGAACATAACTACCTAATCAAACTGTTTAAATTTATTGCCCGAATAAATTTTAGTTGATATTAGCTCTAAGCAGCCCGTGCTACAACTAAAGAGATAACTTCTCTTTTGAAAACATACATCTAGGTGACCTGCCGTTATATTGACTAGACCTAACAACAAATATTCGCCTTTGAAATTGTGAATGTGTATTTTGTTCTGAGTTGACATAATAGCCATCAAGATCCGTTCCTAATCCAATCCCTACTTGATCGGATTAAAATCCCTCTCTTAATTTTGTCTTTAGGGCCTTACTGTAACCGTTCTGTCTGGAAATGGAACATATGTTCCTCCACATCATACTTTCAAGATCTCTGTAATAACTTTTTGTCAGATAAGTATGATTAACGGATAAATCAGAGCTAAAAACCCTATGCAAAGTTCTTGATGAAACGTTGTAGTGGAGGTGTGCTTGGTGGCGTTAACCATAAACATCGAAATTTTTTACGTTTTATTTTTTAATAGAAGCGACACTTTTTGTGTTTCCTTAACAAAAATCGGTACTGTTCCAAGATTCTATAGACTAGAAGTTTAACCAAGAAATTTCGTGGCTTTTTGCATTCGCCAAGTGAAAAATATAGCTTCCATAAAGCTGACCGTCAGCCATTAAGCCAAAAAATATAAACTGTAATTAGGCTGTATCGACTCTACTTTGTTAATCTATAACTGTTCAAGCTCCCTCGGATCCTTGATGGCAATGCGAGTTTGCTAGAGGTCACCAGATTTTCCAAACATGGCGCATTTCATAAAATATCAGACCGCATGCTAGATGCTATTTTTGTGACACTCCAACCCAGTATAAACATCTTATAATTTTCTTGTCAAGGAACACTGTTTATTTTACAATACGTCAATGATAAAAACAATATTCAATGCAATTGTTCAGCGCTCTTCTCTCAAATTATCGAATAAATTTGTTTAAAGAGTAGATGCATAGTGATCTCATGACGTGTGTTGGAGGCTCGACGAGTAGTTCAAACAAGCGTACAATCATCTATTGCTGACACTTATAAGATCTGAGCATAAACCATTTTCTAGCTATTAGTTGATGCGGCCCCAAACAAGATTTCTTTTAAGGCCCCTTTCTTTTTCGTCGGACAAGCTAGACGAACGCGTTGAACGAGGCGTGGATTCAACTGGCAAAAGACACGTTTCGTTGTTCCCCAAGAGCAGAACGAAATGTTCGCAAGGAAAACGAATAGTCGAAACATAGACGACACCCCTTTACAACGAGGTCGAAGCCTCCTTCCGTACAGGCGAATGACATGGATATAAGGATTGCTTGAAACGCGACACCGTCCAACCACAGTTAATCTATGTGGTCACTGGAAGTGGTGTGTGAGCATAAGCCTAATTTTTTATATTACACACGATGTTTGAAGCACGAAATAGCACAACAACTAAATAGTTTCCTAACAGAGAGACCTATGAAGGATAGGAAGAAGAATGAAATGTTTAAACCAATTTTTTAATTGGCCCAAATTGAGTCACTGACAAATTGTTTTGAATAAATTTGAATAAATGGTTTATAATCGAAATGCAAGCAGATTTATTCTATCGTTCTGGCTAGAAACGAGCCAAGTGGTTGAGGCAGTAGGAATAAGGGGTAAACCTCTATTGTCAAAACTAGCAGAGAAAAAATCATGGTCGACCACTATATTCTTTCAACAGCCTTTCTAGTGGACTTTCCTGTAGTAGAGAAATAGATAGTCATAAAAAAATACATGAATACATGTGAGTGTGAGGCTAGTTGTTCGTAAAAATCTTAATTCCAGAGTATCGCAAAGTTTGGGGTAACGTTTGGGGTTCTAAACTATAGCTTCTCCGACTCCATTTCAAAGGCCCAGCAAATCCAGGTGATACTGATACCATCGGTTTGGCTTGTAGATCATTGTAACATAAATTAAACTATCTTCGGATAAATTAAACTCTCTTCGAGTAACTTAAATTATCTTCTTTAACAAATCTACAAGTACGAGTCATGTAACACTTTTGTGTCGCTTTTTCTATCCTTTGGTTGGATATACTTCTTCTTTTTTCATCTGCCCTTACTCAATCTTATAAGCCTCAATTGGCAAAATGACGTGTTAATACGAGCGCAGAGTAAACGAGAAAATTTGCATTTCACGCATAAAAATGCCATTTTTTCTACACAGTCATATCATAGGCTAATTAGATGAGTTATACATGTAGTGGAAAGAGCAATTTGAACACTACGGTTATGTCACAGTAGACTCGTACATTATATATAGGCTGCACACAGATGTATCTTTCCAAACAAATCATGATTTTTCAACCGTATTTAAGAAATACGTACATCTATGGACGAAACTTGTCTTACTTCAAAGCCCATGAGCCTCAGCTAGTTCGATTAATTTCATTTCTAAGGATTAAAATGAATCATCTGTCCAGCCATCTTTAGCGCATCTATGGGGGTGCTTATGTGTTATCACTTCAATCGTTACTGTAACAAATTGTTATACACTTTTTGATATATGTATTTGAGCATTTAGACAGTTACAGGAATTTGATTGACGATTCTAGCTGTGTCTTCTTGCAAACAAAGTAACCTAAGAGAATACGGAAAGGATATCAGGATTTGTTTCTTTTACATGAATCAACTAATTTGATAGGTTCTTGTTAGGATCCTTGTTCGGATCCGTTTTGACAACCTATACTGAAACAGGTATCAAGTGAAGAAATATGGCTGAGTTTGAATTCTCATCTTCAAGGAGAATGCTGGAACGGCAATTTCGAATAGAATGGGCGACTTATGTTCAAAGTGCAGCATAGGCACGCCTGCGCGTTCCCGCAAAATAAATCAAGTTAACAATCACAGTGTTTGGAAAAGACTTTTCAAGCAGTTGGTTGCCATCTTGACCACAGATAGGTAATATAGGTCTCAAATATGAATAAACGTATTGTTAGGTAGGCGTTAATAGTTAAGCAAAATAATAACAACATCAAGAGTGGATCTGGTCAGAGCATCACCTCTCGGCATTGGCACGAAGTTGGCCATTTCACATATTCATAGTTTTTTCATATTAATTACGTCCCCTGTCAACACAAACCTAGACAGACTCGCTCGCACTTACACACGCATTCATAAGGAAACAGAGAGAAGTTGAACACAACGAATATCATCCAACGCTCGCTTGCTTCTATTACGCGAAAAACATTCTATTACTTGTATGCTTTGGGCTGATGGACGGTTAGCGAGGGTAGGCGGTTACCGTTGGCGTAGATGTTATAAAGTCTCCATGTTTATAGATATTTGCTTAGCCCAACGTGTTGATTCTTCTTTCAAGTTTCTATATCATTCTATTCATACGTGTTGTGTGGTCGAAGAACTAAAACGGTAGTGTTTTCTCTCGTTTTATTATACAATACTCGTAGTTGTTGGACTACATGAAATGCTTGAACGTTTACCTCGATCGCTATATTTCACAAATGAATGTAGACATATTTGTCAACTGTGCGATGCAGATAGAAGCAACGTATTTCACAATATATTACGCGTATTATAAATCATAAAATTTTCCATGTCCTATTCCTAACTGGAGGTCATATTAAAAAATTCGTACAACTGTGTATAATATCAGCAACCCATATTACTCGTTTAAATATAGTATTACAAGCAACCTTTGATTTATTTGCATGAAGGAACGATACGGCTAATAACCCTTTAGCCTCCTTAATTTCCTCTTAGTCTCCTTGGATTGCTTTTTCACGCTGAGATTGATTATTATATTACTTGTCGGATCTCCTTTTTCATCAGCTAGCTTGGAATATAATGCACCTTGGCATCAACACCAACCAGATATCTACTAATATATGATCATTTCCATTTTTGGAACATTTTTTGATACTATCTCACCACCGTAAAGGGGAGAGGAATTTCATAGGACCTTGGACTGTTCATACACAAGCCTACTTTCTATGTCTAATTCTTGGAAGCACTGTATGGGAAAGCAGTGGTATACATTATATTAAGGTTAGCCCTTTGGTAAAACTGAGAGACTTGGATGACGACTATGTGTTACTTGGAGGGCTATGTGTACATAGTCCTAGCTCTTTTTTGGAAAGCATCCGATATTGAACCATACACTATTTCTCGCTTCCTTTCGATATATTGAACGAGTATATGCACATTCACATCGCATATTCTAAAATCCCGATAGAATGATAATTCATGGTTAAAGATCGAATATACGGTAGAGGTGTAGATTGGCACATTCGAACTGTATAGTTCTCTCTATATGGCTTAAATAGATTTAATGTCTCATTCAAGCAGATTGTGTGAGACTAACTGAGCTTCTCTTATTCATTGCCGTTTTTTAAAGAATACTATTGTCAGGATATAAAACTGAACCCTTCATTGGTCTTAAGGATATTTTACCTGTAACACGTTTCTTGGAGAGGTAGGTCAGTAGAAAGTCAATTAGTGCAGACATACAGCACTGCACGTCACTTATACGGATCCTTTTGTAATAAAGATCTAGCACCCGACGGTTCATAAAAGCAAATTTCTTGATGTATCGCGTAAGGCTTCAGTCAAAGTATCATTGCCAATAATAAACACATATTCTATTGCATATATCTGAAATTATTTCGTAGCACCTACGCCGTTCTTTTCAAATCATTTGAAAATTTTTTAGGAGTAATATCTCCTTCAAATGAGGCTTCACCAACTATATCAATCCTATTGAAGAATTCCTGAACGAGTTAAACAACAATCGTACAGTTCTTTTACTGCCGAAGTTTCATTATTGCAACCCAGTGTAATCTGTTCATCAGATCAAGAGCAACAACGCTTTTGAGAGCACTAAAAGCCGATTAATTATTATTAGCTCTCAAAGTGTTGTTAACTTCCGCATGCTGTGGTTAATGTTCCTAGCATGTTTGAAACTCATATCAAACCCAATCTTAAAACGTATAAAAAATGGTGACGTTTTGTTAATACGTATATCTCAATCTCAATTACATTTGTGATGGCTCTGTTCTATTACTAGTTGTGCGTTGCTCCATCTACATAAGACGTAACCACTCACGCTGCAGTTGGTCAAAGAGCAGTTGCTAAAAAGTTGTGCACAGAAATTCTTTGAGAGTTCACAATGCTTCAAACCTCCTTCTCGATTTGATGTTTCCGACTTCACTCACTCAACAGATATTCAGGTCCCTAATTATTGACGAGTCAATAAGATCCAGTTTCACCGTCTGAAATGTCACAGGACTTGGCAGCACTGGTTCATGAAATTTTTGAAACGGTTGGATGTATATTCCCAACCAGCAGGCCGGAACCTAATAAGGTATTACCCATTGTAATTCCGACCAAAGCACGGTCAGCAGTTGCGTTAGGCTCCGCCCACCACGAAGTCGGTCCTCTCCACTCCAGCCCCCTTTGACTGGAGAACTCGCACCGAGAAGCAACAACCGCCTGTTGGTTGTATCACGTCAATATGATGGCACGACAGAACGACGTTATGCACCAGCAGCTACAAGCTTATAGGTTCTTCGCGTGGAACCCCGCCCAGAGCTACCGATGGCGGCCGTCGAACAGCTCAGCAAACGTTGCCAGTCACACATACACGCCTAAGCTGAAAGAAGCGCTGTGTTGGCGCTTTAAAAGCTCAAACCATCTTGCTACGGTTGATTGTAGTGTTAGCACTGGTGATATGCCCATCATAGAGCAGTCATAGTCCCGTCCGATTGGCATCGAGCAACAAAAAATAAACCTACATCTCTCCAAGCTAAACGCAAAGCAGGATGTAAACATTTGCCCTTGTCATGATTGAGACACACACACACGAATAGTTAGCTGCCAGAGCCTGGCAGGCAAGGTCGGCACTTTAGCTAGTATTAATGGCTAATTACCACATAATGTGACGACAGCCGGCAATTATGGTGTTCAAGTTCACAAATTGAGAGCAGTTTATTGTTTGCGATAACCAATTTATCTTACTCGCTAATTTGTATCCTCTTAATTAACCAAGAAATAAGACATGTGTTACATACATCCGATTACATCCGATTACATCCGATACAGACATCCGATTATTTTTTCAGGCCTCACATAACGAGTTTTGTATTTTAGTACATGAAGTGCTGTAATTTTGTAAAGTTTGCAGTATTGTAGAGTATTGTAGATTACTCTCTCTAATCTAGGAACTAGGTAAATTAATGACAAGTACCTAACATGACGTTTTTTAATTAGTTCGATTCTAAGTTTTTTTGCAAATAGAAGAAAATTTTTAAAAACTAATTTATACCACATCATGAGGGTCTTAGCTTTGCTTCCGGTGATACAAACTCTTGGGCTTTCTAAGGGGTGATCAAAATGTATAAACATGTTAAGCGCACCATTTATATTATTAATAGACCACTAATATTAACGCGTCGGATTTTTAGGATGTGCGCATATTAATCTACCCGTACCCTTCTTTCAACTTTGATACATCGGTATAGCTTTCTATAACTATCCTCGTAAAAGAACTTCGTACGTGCTTCAGAGCACATACCATTCATGCCGAACAAATAGCCTCGACCTTATAACAGAACCCTCGTAGCACTGCTACATAGCTCACCCATTACAACGGAAAGCACCCTTTTGTCACTTCTTGTAGTGGGAACATACTATACAAACGAATCGTTTTTGTAAGGTAAATTAGCGTTAGAATATGAATAAATGATTCTCACATGTCATTAACGTGTGCATAGTTATTGTATAAGTTAATACGTAATCAAATGCATGTTCTGCAGCAGTAAGCCTGATACGGAGTGCTTTTGTTTAAAATCCTTTTCCACAATATATTAGTTGCCAAGAAACTTCAAGTGGTACCAATGACATATACTACAGGCTAAGAGGTAAGCGAGCCGAATTGAATTTTTCACAAAAATAGAAGCTTCTTTACAATAGCTAAATATATGTATGCTTTGTCACAGCAGCAGAACTGGCGAAAGTATTTACCTTCTGCCATATAGAGTTTGCGGTAGTACTAAACTGATCGGCTCTAAGGTATCATCAGGAAGAATATGACTAGCGAGGGTTTTTTCGGAGACGTTATGAGATAGCTAACGAACGTAAACAACTTGTTTAATTCAAACGCCTAAAGCAAGTAAAAAGACTTATTTGTAATAACTGTTTAAACTGTGTGAGTTACAGCACAATGGGTTTGACTTCCAGTAGATCGCCTAAGAGCACATATACTATTTTTTACTGAGAACTAACGGCT
The DNA here is from genome assembly GCA_002081605.1 of Tropilaelaps mercedesae. NCBI lineage: Eukaryota > Metazoa > Arthropoda > Arachnida > Mesostigmata > Laelapidae > Tropilaelaps > Tropilaelaps mercedesae. Next base: position 62,142 of record MNPL01003466.1, on the reverse strand, counting down.
CGACCTGAATAAACAGCTTCTTTGACTCCGACTGTCCAGATCCAAAAGATCTGAAAACGCAAAATTTGTAAATACGTGGATAAACATGTACTTGAAAACATAAACTAATTTTGGCTATTAAAAAAATGGCTATTTATTCTTGTGTACGGCGGTGCTAGTTAATTTCACAGGTGGGAAGCCTTGGTTCAACTATTTTTCCGAACTGATCTAGCTCCTTCACTGATTCGGAAAACAAATTAAGCCATTTGTCGATGCAGAAGTTGGAAATACGTTAGAGTCCTACGAGATGAGAGAAAGACGCTTTACATCGTTGATAATCCCTTCTACAATTGATTAGATGCCCGCCACATCCTTGGTATGTGTAAGAATAACATAGTCCTCAAAGATCTGTTCGTAGACGAGCTCTTCGGGAGTTTCGACTTCGTCGTCTACTACGACAGGCTCACAGGGCTGGCCTTTAGTATGAGCCTTAGCCCCAACTGAATGTTGTGATATAGGGACGCTATGTTTTCCTTTTTGTTTGATTATCGGGTCGGTCCCTGCTTCAGAGCGCTGATGATCTTGCCGCTCGTGCCTGCTGCATTAGTTCGTTCGGAATGACTCCCCCTTTTTTTGACAGTTTTTTTTTTGACGGATACAGATTATTCGGCCAATCCTACCTGAATAAATACAATAGCATGTTAATGCACACGAATAAGTATCATACAAACTTTTAAGGTAGGTTCGACAAAAAGCACATAAGAATTATGTTGATCAGTCAGAAATACCTCTTGGTCATAACAATTCGCAGTGTTTTTATTTTACATTACGATTGCAGCAAACAAACTAGATTTTATCGTTTTTATACATTTACGTTAACTTTCTGTAATGAAAAAAAGAGCACAGCAGTGTTTAAAACAAAAGAAAAGCGCTATGTTATCACAGATTTTTCGCTGATTCGTTTTTGCTTACGTGTAAATCTGTTTCTTATTATCTTCTTTAGCAGTTAGCGTTCCGCGTGATATGTACAACATCCGAGGATCTGGATTCCTCCAGCTGCTTGTCAAATTTGTATGGAAGCGTTCTTCGGTGGTCAGGGGAACAAACTGAGCCGGACGACCTTGTTCACGATGAGATTGTTCGGGAATTTTTGTGTCATCGAAAAAGGGCGGCATATGCTGTGCCTCGTGTGACGTAATCAGTCGTCGTTGGTTGTTATTGCTGTTGCCGTTGGCGTTATCCCGCTGAGCAGACTGGTGATGCTGCCCGAAATATGGGCTAGAAGTGGTAATAAAAATATCGAATATATGAATTAAGCGTAAGCATTTTTTATAAGGATCGAGCAATCTCTTTAGTTATATGTGCGGATAAGTCGAATATCTACATTTTTAGATAATGAGTATGAATCTGCTGATTGAATTAAACTACCCAATGAGGTTTCTTAATGGATAGAGAATGGGGGACTGCTGATTTGCAGTCATTGCTTAATGAATTTCGTACAAATGGTTGACAGATAAATGTGGAACGAAGCTTTTTCTTTGGTGAGCGCCGGGAAAGACCGAAGAATGTGGTAACGCATCAGGCAGAAGGAAATTGGAGATTCTCCTAGACCGAAAACGAAGATGATCCTCTGTCGAAGACTTCGGTCTTGATACTGCCCTGGGATATCGTAAGCTAAGTTAGAAATATTCGGTCTCAAGAGCAGCTCAGGAGAATAAGACTATTAGGGTTATAAAAAGTGCGAGGATATGACGGAAGTAAACTTGAGTTTTATGGCTGACCAGACTCTACTAAAGAATTTTGCGCCATTGCACGTAATAAATTTTGATAGTCGAAGCAAAACATTTAAAACGGGTTTGTAGCCAATATAACTTCAAGAGCAGAACATTTCTAGCAATATGTCGATTAAGATGGTTTATTTCCAAGTTAGAAACTTAACAGTCTATAAGGACTTCTATAATTGTAGCGGCAAAAATATGATATGTGAGTGTATCGTACTTGAATGCAGTGCTTATTTTGAGAGCGGGCTATATACAGGTTGATTGTGTTTTACCTTGGATTTACAACGTCTGCCACATAGCCTTCGGTCGTATCAGGACTCGGAAACTCGTTGATGCCTTTAAACCAACCGTTTGGGATAAAATGCGATGCCCCATCTCTTCTCATCCTATCCGAAATGAGAAGTTTTTCTTCTTCTTCTGCAGCTTCGTCATGCTAAGTGTTTGATTTGAGGTAGTATAAAAAAGGGAACATTTTCAGAATAAGTTTGGGCGGTCTACGTAAGCTAGCGAATGATAATACTATCGTTAGAGATATTTGTTGCATTGATTTACAGGACACAGGCGTACGACAGTCATGATTGAGAGCATTTTCTAAAAGTTTATATTTGCTCTTGGGTAAGGTGTTTAACATCACTCAAATGTCAGTGATATCAGCCACTACCACTTGGCTGCCTTGCCCTAACTCATGCCTTAGCACTTTCTTGCATATAACAAGCTTTCGAATAACCTCAGCCTTTAGTGTATTTCACAGAAGTGTCTTGAATTAGTCTAGTGACGTTACAAACCGGATAATATTTGCAACAGCAGTAGCCTTTTCGATAAAGAATTTCAATGAGAAGAACGTTGAATGCGATGTAGAGAGCCGTAAAATAGAAATAAAATATCGATGCCAGATCAGAGTAGTGAAGATCCTCGTAGTCGTGCATGTGATCGGAATGTTCGGCTGTCCAGCAAGCACCCTTGTCAATCACCAGTGTATCATGCCAGTGGCGGAAAATGCCCGAGTCGATGATGAGACGCACCCTAAGTAACAAAGCACATAACACATAACAAACAAGGCTTTTCTGAAGTCGTCTTCAAATTTTCCATGTCAAAGCACCAGATCCAATTCTGCTCACTTATTTTGGAAAAGAGGCGATTCAATCATAGCTCTAATTTCTCTGTTCCCTGTTTGTCAATCGGAGCCGGCCGGGTTGAACTTATTTACGTTCGAAGTAACGCGAAATCGGTTGTTAACTTGAAATGAGATATCCTAGTTATTTATAAGGTGTTACACCGTGTTATAGTGCACGTGTTCTGTGAAGTGAGAGCCCACATGTTTAAAAAATGTTCGAATCACCTTTTCTGTATTTCCGCCTGAATTCTTCGATCAAGTTGTTTACGCATGTAGAAGACCATCTTGATCTGTAGTAAACGTTGTTTGCCGATATGGAATAAACCTTCACCCTTGAAATAGCCACATTGGGGGCCAACTCGAGTAAACAAGGAGATGGGTTCCATGAGAACCACTGCCTTCTTTCTAAGAACGCGTCGTAGAGAATTCGGCATAAACATTTCGTCTCCATATGCTGTGCCACCATGCATCCTCACTTGTTGCATAACCATTTTAAACGTATAGCTTTCGGCGTTCTGCGAAAACATTACTACTATTAAAAAAATAGTAGACGAAAAAGTGAAGTTCAGAACTAAAGGTACTGAGAAATTTGAACCTTAGCCAACACATTAACCGCATCGCGTTAAATAAAAAAGCAGATTATAGTCGATGAAAGAGGCTTAGGAAATGGAGGATGGGTACACGAAACTTAAACCTTACCTCAAAGATTGATCTATATCCTCCGATTTCATAAATCATTGGCTCAACTTTTGGCAAGCTAAGAAGTTCGTCGACATTATTAATACGGAATGTTTCAGATTTGACCATGAGCGTCGATTCCATGTAACCGATAAACATGTGCATGATAACCATTGTACCAAGCAGCCAGCTTGCGAGTAGGATTCGATGCGGGTGGGAATAGAATTGAATCGCAGACCCTGAAAACGCCATCGGTTAGACGGTTTATGGTAAGCCAAATCAAATATGTGCTAATTAAAATGAATGATTGTCATTCATGCATAATTATAAATGATACCATTATGGTTATTATTATTACCATTATCATATAAATTGTGATACTTTCCCCGCAATCATATTGGTGGTCTCTCTGTATGGTCAAGTTGCTATTTAATATAGGCGTGCCTTTTAGGGTCTCTTAGCGATCTTAGAATTTTGTTGTTCAACGTTTAGCCCTATTAATGTTTTTGATCCTTACCAAAATCCCTAATAAAGTGTGAAAGACATATTACGAAAAAACAGGAAACTGTACAAGTTGTGCATGAGAAGTTCAAGCATTAGTAAGGAGTGGAAAACCTAAATATTATGAAGATACGCTTCAATTCTACCTTCAAGGAAGATGGCCGCCCAGTAAACCCAAAAGATTCTCCAAAAACGATATCTTCGTTGCCTGCGCGTCATGTATGGATTTATGTGCAAATCCATCACTCCCACGATTCCCATTATGAAGAGACAACTTCCGAGGAGCAACAACCACACCTATTTCATAAACAGACAAAATAATGTCATTCGTATGCCACCATTTGTCCAGTAAATTTGAATTTAATCTGGCTTGCCTTTACAACTTTAAGCCAAATAAACGTGTGAATTAAGATAGTCAATTTATACTGTAATGTGCAGTTCTTTATAATTCTTCATAAGGAGATTTGACAAGATGCATGATACAACGGCCTAACGAGATGGAGTATCCTTTGTTAATTGAATTCGACCGTTAATCAGAATGTCACCTAAGCTGTACAGGGGGAAACAACTGCGTACTGACGTTTCACCAGAGAAGAAGATGTGCTTTATAAGCACATACTGTAATTTATGAAAGGACGAAAATGAGCAGAGCTTGCGAGTAGAAGTTTTTCCTGTTTTCTCAAATTCCATTGTAAGTATTCGCCGTGTGGGTTCGAAGTCCCGATCACACCTGATAGTCCATCGTAGTGATGTATCCATAGACGTTAGACTCGTGTTCTTTGTCCACTCCCGAAAGGATAACGAGATCCTCGTCAGCATACGGCAACGAAGGAATCGCGACAGCTGCCTCATCTTCGGTCATCACGAAGGGGCCTACGGCGATATCGGCGTCCTTTAGAAATGCATAGTAGTCACTCAAACAGTTAAATTATTTCTGTTTTTCTATAAAAATAGCGTCGCACATGCTTATGAGTACATCTTAGATAAATTTTTTCAAATGACATATATGGCCTACGCATTAATCATCGCACTAATCTTAAAACTGAAAAGAGTGAACAACAAAAAATAACCTAAAATAAGAAAGTACACTCTACAATTACAACACTTCAAACATATTCAGTTTTACTAAGGCTAAAGCACTTTAACATCAACATAATCATATTGGGGGTAATGTCTAAACCTACACGTAATGTCAAGTGGACACTATAGCTAATAATAATAATAATATATCGATTCATTGTATACCTACATAACGTGATAACTCAATTGCAGCCTTTCGTGCTTACAGGGACGCTTATTAAGGATTAAGTTGTAATTGCAAGCACTGTATTACTGTTAGAGCATGTTTATATCCTCGCTTAGAGTAGCTAGAGCTATTAAGGTGCCAATGACCGTAGTTTTATATGTACGGACATTTCGAGTGAGATCGCCAATCATTCCAGTCCAACTCCCATTCGGTAAAAATGAGCCCCACTGACGGTCATTGGGAAATACGACGTCATACTTCATTCCCATCGAGCTAACGATAAAATGGAGCATGTGGCCAGTGAGACCCGTGAGAGTTTTATGCCCGAGATCATCGCGGTTGACGTCGACGTACGGGTACCACTGAAACAGCACAGACAAAAACAAATACGAATGAATATAATACATATTAGCGTAATATATATGGTACAAAAGAGCGGCAAGTGCATGAAACAGTGGGGACTACATACCCCGACATTGGTAAAACGAACGGTCTGATTTCGCCACGACATCCTGACGATAACTGATCGGGCGATTGAGGACCACGCTCCTGACTACTAATGTCTAACCAAGTCTTCATGGAGAAGTGAACACCAATCACGCTAGACGTTAATGAAGAAACTTTTGGACATTTAGTGGACCCCAAAATAAAACCACACATATTAAACTCAGAGAGGTACGCCGAAGTGAAGCATGTAAGTCAAAACTTCCAGTGTTAGTTACCATGGTAGCTTGTAGTCCTACAAAACTGAGGAAGCCTTTGAAAACATGTGTAGCAATAGTAAGATGAGTTCACAGCAAATGAATAGAAGATGCTCAGTTGTAGGGCCGTAACGGTTCACCAACTAGCATTAAAGCGAACTTCACGGTTTTTTACAAGTTAAAAGGAAAAATATTAATAGGTTAGTCTTTTAATCAAGACGTTAAAATGCAGGCATATTTTGTACGTATAATGTATATTTTGCTGTAAAATAACAGAGCAAATCTGTAACATGGTTCACTTAATTCCGACTTAGGTAACAAGCATAGCAAAAAATATAAACCCCAAGTAGACATCCTTTCTCACTGTTAAGATGGTGAAAGGGAGAAATATTAGAAATAGACTTACACTTGTTCATCAAACAAGCACATACTTTCATGTTTACAAGTATCAGGATTCGGTGCAGTAATCAAAACGAATAGAAAACTGCTCTACTATAGGCCTAAACAACTTTTTACCGCGCTCTTAGGGTTCTACGACCCTCAGAGCCAATTATTTAACTGTTCGTTGGCCTATTGGCCCGTTCCTTGGACGAATTTGATGGGTCGAACATCCATAAGATTGCTAGGCTCAACAACACAATTCATAAAATATATATATTTAGGAATTATAACAGTTCGCTTAAGATCAAAACAAATTACGTCGCAACAGAATCATGTAACGACAGTTCTCTTTGCTTTATTAAAGGGTTAAGCAGCGTTATTTTGATCTATAGATCTTACCATACTTGTACAAAAAAGTGTGTTATCGTTACTGTCAATTAACATTTACAATCTTTCCGTTAACACACACCCTCGAGTTTGTCTGTTTTTCACCGTTGTTTGCCTGTGACATCATCAGTGGACAAAGCCTTGCTATCAAAGGAAATGATTCCACTCGTATCCACGACCCGATATTTTACAATCCCGCTTCTACCAAGCTTTTAAACTCATGTAGACCGGAGGCTCGCTACAGATCACTGGTGAAAGATGTTGGCTCACCTCGTTACGATAGCGACATGTCTCTTGACAAGAGCGACGGCCGTTCCGGCTTTCGCAGGGGGTCTTTCAAACCCTGTAGTATGAATCAAAAGCAAAAACTATTTTACCCTTATATATTTACATGAGTATACATATATAAATAATTTTGTAGATATTGTCTAAATTTTCAAAGTTTTGCGAAAAAACATTTACTTGTTTACTCTTTTTCCTGTTAATTTTTCCCAATTCTTAACGTTGGATTTTCGTTGCATCTTTGACGTGATCAGGTGCCGGCCTCTGCATCTACTTTCAATCTAGGACCGGAGCCAAGGAATGATACTGCATTTGAACCCTCGGACAATGACTGTCCGGCGACCGACGGCACAATCCCGCTGTACCTTCCTGATCCAGATAGTTGTACTAAATACACTGTCTGCTCGGGGGCGTTTGGTCAAAAAATGGAATGCCCGCCTGGAATGCACTTCAGTGCAAGTACCTCCTCGTGCACATTTCCCGCTTTGGCAAATTGTCCACTGCTCGAAAGTAAGTTTGCGCAGATCAGTTGTTTTAGTTTGCTTGGTCACTTGAAAAGCCTACATGAATTAGATTTCCAATTACCTTGCATTAAACAATTTGCTTCATGGAGTGCACATACATTTGATCGTAAGATTAAGTACATAGAATGCTCATACGAGATATGGTTGTTATTATCATTATTAATTAATAATTGACATAATAATTAATGCCTAAATGAATAGCTAAAGACTGGAGCTTATTCTTCAGATATTGTTTTTATGTTATTGAGATGTCTCTTGGCTTGAATAAAATCCTAAATTTTACGGCCGTTATCGCTTCGATAGAAGTCTTGCAATAACTGAAGTTCTAAACAGCCGTTACAAAAAATATATGCGCGTCAGAACTCATGGTGTTGCTAAATGGATTCGGTTTAAAAGTGATATATTTTTATTTTTCAACGATTAGGCTAGGCACTTTCAAGTACTTATATTTTCCTTGTCTGTCATAACTTCATTACCGCATAGCATTTAACCACAGTCAACTGTGGGGTAGTCGGGCCCTTGAAACAGCGACTCCCAATGAATGTGAGAAACGGTTGAACTATAAGGAATAATTGAAGCGACTGTTTTTACAGATATGACGGAGACCATTTCCTTCACCAATCTTAAAGGCCCGCCTGGTATTAATCCAACCGCTTATCCTAGTAAGGTGCTTTCCTTTATTTTTCTTTCGAGTTGCATTTAAAGGGTTAACTCACCAACCAATAATAGTAAATGCTTGAAAAGTGAAACAATCAAAGTTACTAAAATAAAGCATAGGCGTAAAAATGTTAAGTGGTTTTGATCAAAGCTGGCTACGTGGTAACAAAAACGTTTGAAACTTTCTGGTTTTCATAAAGCGAAAGGGCAAGTAAACTGTCTATAGTCACCTATTTAATTATTACCGTGGGTCAAATTATTGTAATTAACCTATTTGTTTATTATTGTTGATTAGATGTAGGTCTCACTGGTCTACCGGCATTCGGTAATCCTGCTGAAGGAATTGGACAGTTACCAGATAAGACTCCTAAAGATTCGTTGTCCTCGAGGTAGGTGGTTAATACGTATTCGGTAACATGGTTTAGATTGAAAGTTAAATTAACCTTGAAACTTGAATAAGATTTAAGGGTTAATTTGTGGACCTTACGAGGTTATTTAAAATTCAACAGTTTATAAACGAACTTTTTTTTTTATAGTTGGTGTCGCCATACGATACTATTAACGTCGAGTTGTGGCCTTTAATTTGTTTATTTTTAATTTGGAACTATTTAAAAAATAATGTGCCCCTGGTGCAAAAGAGATTCCAAAGGAAATGAGCAAATTAAAAAAGGTGGGTTTTTCAAAACTAGGTAATGCTTCCTAGCCTTACATACTTTCTATAGAATGGAAAAAGCTGATTCAACTGTATTCGTTAACCATGTCTACTTTACAGCAGTAATGAATCGGACAAAACTTCTTCGGACAAAAATAGCAGGTCTGGTGGTAATGTGAAGGTAACGGAATCCATGCCTGAGCTTTCAACAAAAAAGACCGATTTTGAGTTATTTTCAAGGTTCACTAAGGTTATCCCAAAAAGGATGGGTTTTGCGAGAAATCGATAGGACTTTTATTTTGTTCATTTGCTGATGGTAGTAAAATCATAGGAATACAAACATCAAGTGACTATAATTTTACCATGAGTTCACTTGTGCGTACAAAACAAATGTCAGGGTAAAGGTAAATGCCAATCATTTAAGTCACATTAGCTCGCTGACTCGAAATGTTCTGCTTACCGAGGTGGATTACGTTATAATTTATGGTATTACTTTCAATGGACTGGTACATGATCTGACTGTTACTGTTATAAACACACCACACATTCATTTATATCTTTGTCCAAGTGTCGGATGAATATGTTTATAAGCGTAGGCAGTGATAAGTCATATGGAGCCCATTCATATTTTTAGCTCTCATAGTCTCTAATCTTTGCCGACGTCCAACTTATTAAGCACCTTGTTGCCCCACTCAGCTCGTCTAGGATTGCGGTGTACTGGCTCAGAGCCACAGTAATAAGAACATTAGTAATGATCGAACTAGAAAGTATCGCTGTGTCTTTAATTTATGATCGATGTGCATTGATTTAAATAAGCAGGAATAAATGAGAAACGTATCATGTGATTAACCAATTGTATATGGTATTTATTGGACCATATGTTAAATATTTAGAAATTTTGTAACCAAAAAACACTGAAAGTGATCCAGGTGTGTAGATAGTTTAGCCTGCATAAAGTATACGACATGATAAGTTAAAATATAATTGCTTAGGAATACTATACGTTACGTACTTGGCAATGTGATATAAATATCTTACCATTACTAACCAAAATATGAGCATGGAGAAAGGGTGCTTTTTAAAATTTTTTAACTTATTATACTTTATGAAAAACTGGCTTTTTTAATGATTCATAACTGATATCTTCTAACCGGATAACCCATGTTTGGTGATAAAATATAAAGACAGATGTTAACGAATATGTACGTTATCGCATATGATAATTTCATAAAATACACATTAATGGTGGACGAAGTGCAATCGATTTCCTCTGTACTTATCTGATATTTTGGCTGCATATGCAGATGAAATCTCCACCCACGTTGGTAAGACAGTGCAATGATCTTCTCATCGTACTACCGAACTCGGCGATTTTGCGATGTGGAATTACTTTTTTAGGTTCGTGCTGTTGAGATTCACATTTTTTGTTTGGTCTGGTTCTATCCAATTGTGAAAAGTAACTTGTCAGTTGATTAAACACTTGATTAAAATATTAGTAATGTTAGTGACCTATTTAGTCACTGATGAACTGAATACCCTTGTTATGGAGACGTTTGGCTGTGTCTTATAATTCGGTCTAGCGTCCTTTGAAATGCGATACGATACATTTTGAGAGTAAGTATTAGTTTGCTTATAAAGCTAAAGCACATGAAGGTATATAACTTATGTATAAATATCTAAAAATAAAGTGTCAAGTCATATAAAACTTTAACATCTACTGGTATCGAAAGACCCTAGAATTATTCTTTGATGATTATCACTGATCTAAGCTCGGAACAGGACTATATTAGTATTTTTTCGAGTACCCCAAGTATACGAAGCACACCGAGAATATATGTCATTATTTGGATGCGAAATGACACGCAGCAGCTTTACAGCTAGCTATTTGGTAACCCAGGCTGCAGCTACCACAGCGTTTAGCATCCTACAGTAATGCATCCTCCTCGAGTAATATGATAGGTGTAGAAAGAGGTTCTAAAAACGTATCCAGGGTATTTCATTGGAGAAGAGGGTTTCGAAAGTCTCTGATATCAGGTGTATAAGCAACATAGAGGACCTTGGGGCAATATCTGTTCCTTCCCCGAGTAATGTGATGGCGGATCCGGCGTTGCTGTCGATGGCGTGGAGGCTATCGTTTCTAGAATCAAGCCATCACGCGATATACAGTGTACCATTACGCACTGGACTTCTCAGACCGATAGTGGCCGAAGCAGTGGGTCTATCGGCTATGCCCGAGACTTCTGTGCATCGATCGAAACGCGAGTTTACCTTTCGACAACGATACCCACACGAATACGCGTGCTATATCGAGAGTAGAGAAAGAACCTTAGGTATTGTCGTTTTGCCAATATTATTAAAATATGTCTGTATATTAATGCTATTGAGCATTAAGCAGTCATGTAGTAGTTACAGTAAAATATACGCAGATTCCTAACGAACGATTCCAATCATTCGTTATTCGTGCGCATTTGTACGAAAAATGCAAAGACTAGATTTGTATTTTGAAATATCTTTGTAATTTGTAGGGAGCCTTTGTGGTATAAGTAGTACATTTATAAGTTACGTTTGCCACTCGTAAAAATTCGTCGGATGAGTTCACATATCTGTGGTACTTCTTCAATTCTTGTGGTTACTTTTTGAGTTAAGGGTCGCTGTTAGCAAATATTTTTGGCATAGTACAAATGTGTATGTATGGATATATTTTTATTATGTTGTTGCTTTGCTTCAGCAATTATTTAGTATCCTCACAGTTACACTTTGGTTTTTCTTATCATTTTTGCTATTAAAATTATACTAAAAAAAATAAGCATAATCCAGCCTTATGACACGCAATCCAGCCTTCTAGTGACACGTTTCCCTAACTAAATCGTTCAATATCCCCCTTCTTTGCATAGGACCCTGAATTTTCCCTGCAAAAGGCCAATGACCGTATCCTTATGGCTAGGTTTGGCATGCCTCAGCAATTTCAGTCCGCGCCGTGTCAACCTTCACTTCAGAGAGTGGAGGAAAGGATGTCTTCTTGGAGACAATAATGCATCGTTATAAAGCGCCTTCTTCAACTTGCTTAATTGTGCGGTACTTCCTAAGAATCAGTAGCTAATAAAGAACAGGACTGGGAAACCCAACTGTATCTAATTTTAGTCTAAAATTGATGACGGCAAACATATTTAGCTAATTAAACGTCCCATGAGACACCTACCAGGTGGACTGAAGATATTGCATTATCATGAGTTGACTGACCTTGCTCTTCACGCAAATGCCTGCTACCTATTGATAGTCAGCAATAAGCTTTGATGAATTTCTTGAACGAAGGTGCACGGTAAGGGCTCTTGTTGCGCCAACTGTGCTTCAAATATTTATGTTTTAGGCTGGCTAAATAGAGCTCGTCATATTTTAAGAATACTAAAATAATGCTGATGTATCAATCCCTTGAATGCTCAATCTCTGACCGCAATACATTTACAAGAAGAAAGCATATACGCTTAAGACAGAAAATTCCTGCTCATTATTTTTGCTATTTTTACAGGGGCGATATGCAGAGGGCCAACCCGCAGACCCAAAAACGGAGTTAAATAGTAGAAGCGTATTTTCAGATACTGATTAATTTCAGTGGTTAATTTTATTTCTTAAAGAGTCTTCTACGGCAAACATTTGATCAGAAGGCGTGAGCCACTGGTAGCATGTAAATTATGTTTTGAAGCCCTAGAACAGCGTGGTAAAAATCTATGAGACTCTTTGTAAATCTAATTAGACCCTTGATTCAAAAAAGTCCGTTTGTCAATTTTTCAAAAGTACCAGGTTTGTTTGTTTCTCTTAAATGGGAGAGGATTTAGAAGTCCGCTTGTCTCTGGCATGAAGAACTCAATATCCAATTTTTATTCAAGTCTAAATAGAATAACATGGTTTGACCCTAAATAATGGCTAAAAGAACCACTGTAGGATAGCTGGTTAACGGAAGGAAAGGCTTTCCTTGAATATACTCTCGAGCCTCGTTAGCCTCTGAGCTTTATTGGGAGAGTAGCCGTGGTTATGAACAGTTTAAATAGACCCCTTGTAAACTTTTCTGGTCAAATGGGATTTAGAAATTAGAGAAAATATTTCTTAGAAAACACTGAGTCATCAAAAACCTTTTCATTTTCAATGTGCTTGGTAGATCCAGCTTTTTCCTACATACAAATTGTCAAAGTTGTTGTTAGAAATCGGAAATTGTTGATATAAAACATCGGTAATATTTGGTTAATCGATTAACATACACCTTCTTCCATTTGTCAACAAGTGTTTGCACGAAATGGCCCTGGAGGTTGGCGGTGAGTGGGACCATGTTACGTGGCGGGGTCTGGGGCGTGTGAGGGTCTTGGTGGTCGGGGGATTGTCGTCATCTTTGTCCATTCTCTTACCTTCCCTTTCACGTTGCCCTTTCCGCCAGTGGCTTCTGTTGAGCTGGTAAGCCCGGGGTTACACATGCACTGTCACGCCTGTATCACCGTCATTCAACGACACACGGGGTCCTCCTGGTTCACTTTGGTCACGCTTTACACCGCAGCGTGCCAGGTCGCCGAATACACGACCGCATGCCAGTTCCGGGTCAGCCCTCGATATACAAAACAACCCACCAACCCGGCCAGACGCACCTCTGTGATAGCAGAGCAGCTGTCGTTGGCAGTGAAAGAATGGTGCTGGTGTTGCGGTGCGGTGCGGTCACTTCGAGAGCTGTTGTACGAGACGCTTTAGCGGTTCAGTGTTCTCTGTGCAAGTGTTATTCGGTGAATTCTCAGTGGGTGGTCCATCGGATGTAACGACTATCTTTTAGAATGCATGATGCTTGAAGCAGGCTAAACTGGGATAAGTAGCCAGCGAACATTTTAATAAGTGAAACCGTGAGTTAGTGATCCCCGGAGCTGCAAGCTTTGGCCATTGACAGGATGAAGATGAACGGCTCGAAGAAGGCGACGGTCGGCGAAAAGGAGGAAAGTAATGGTAACGGCACGAAGACAACCAGATTGATGGCAAGTACTTTTCTAGAAAACCTAAACAGTTATTGATTTGCCTCTTCTATTCCGCATCATCCGATCCTGGATTGCCGTAGGATGCGAATGATTTGGTGGAGCGTGCTCTACAGATTGTCTTGCGAAGGCCTCTTGCTTTCGTGCTCCTATTAATGATAGCGAGATCCAGGGCTATAGGGGAATCCGCTGCTCGGAATATAGGAGGGGGAGATAGTCTCTTAACAGGTCGATACATCTTTGTCACTGAGAGAACCGTGGGTCCTCGCGCACTCCTGACGCTGTTACCTGCGCGCCAATATCAGCCCAGATCCTTTGTTCAGTCGACGATGCCACATAATCAAAGGCCATCATAGAGGATCGGAACTTGAAAACGTAGAGAACCACCCACGCATTACCAGAAAATGGATCTCTTTGGGAATCATTATGACTTTTGGAATACGTTTGCGTGACTTAATACAGGTGAAATGATAAACATTTTTATGATGTGGTTCAGTGAGGAATCAAATAGCCTTGAACTCGGTCGTAAGTCTTAGAAGCACCAGTGTGGCCTTCAAAGGTCGCCCGATAACGAATCGAAGGCACTCTCAAGATGAAGTCGTGCGCAACTTCATTATGCGTGCGACCGGCATTGCCTGAGTCAGCTGACTAAGTGATGGTAACCAATATATCTACTGTTGGTGCGATTCTCGATTTTAACGATTGCTTAAACGCAATGTTTGTTAAGTGATTGCTTGTGACAAAAATTGTTATGTGCGCAATTCTGAAGTGTTCTACTAATAATCCCTTGGTCGTAAATGGTATTTTGGAATCCGGAAGCCTCACTAATATGATGTCGCTACCTATCTAGCCGACTTACGTTCTAAGACAACCGCAACGCTTTGGACGCAGTTTATGAAGGGTTTATGCCTATTGCCTCATGGTAGCCCCTATTGGCTGCCATTACTTTTATTGGAATACACATGTAGCTTTGAATTCTCGCGACATATTGACAAAGACTAAAGGAGTATACTGCTAGTAGTGCTTAAATAGAACTTTCGATTCAGGATCAGCATCGTTAAAGCTAATTCAAACAAAGCGATATTAAGATGTCTTTCCTCAGGAAAAAGACTTTTAAATTGCTTCGAAGTGGGGACAGTTCAGAGTGCACCTGGTCACTATGCAGTACCTGACGATGGTGTTCTCAAACACAGAAAAGGCGATACTGGATCGGAAAAACCCACAGAATATAGGTGGAGATCACAGTAATGATGGTCGAACCCAAGATCTCAAATCGGATCATCTTAGGAATGCTAACGATGAACGTTACTTACCGAGGTCTATTCCAATCATAGCCGCTGCTGGTACCGACAGGTTAGAGCCACATGGTGCAAACATTTCCGATGCCACGCCGGCCAAACCGTTAGAGAGGCCAAGTTCGGCTTTTAGAGACAGTAAAGATATGATCAACGGTGCGATTAGTTCAGGGGGGACGCTGAGTTCACGTCCAAATAATTTTCCAACATATTTTCTCTAACTGACCAGACTCCTGACATCCCTCTCCTACAGGCAGTCCTAAAGCCTAATCCAGTCGTCAAAACGACTCTACAAGTGAATGCTAAACAAGGAGCATCTGAGGCGAAACAGAGATTCCAACCTGTGGCGTTTCCGTAACGAGCACAATTCATAAAGGAACAGCCGCTAAGCTCACTTCGTAACAATTTGAGACTTTTGGCGTGTTCCAGCAATCGTTTCCTACTCGCACTAATCAATCACAAGAAATATTGAGCTACGCAGGGTAGTCTGAATCCCGAGCGTCAATATCCATTCCACAAAAAGCAGTTCTTTTCGCGAGAATAAAAGCAAATTGCTCATAGTATAGACCTGCCTACAAGAAACGTGTCACGTAGCTTCAATATTTTCGGTTTCAATCATTTATTTATGTTCCGCAATGAGAGGGTTAAAAGGGCTAAACGTAAATGCGAGCTTGCAAGTAAAAGAAGTTAGCAAGCGATACATAGATATGCAAAACCATTTCAAGTCATACACGAACGTGGCCGCTGTTCTCAAAACTCTGTATCGAGAATGCTATTTATTCGAAGTGTGGATACTAGGGGGTCGTGACTATGGAGACCAGACTATGTGCGCCTGAACCAGACCACTCTACTTAATGCTCGACTAGCGGTCTGTTTTCTCCTGCTAAAACAGCGCTTACGACAACCGCCGGCTGCTAGCTCCTTCCCGTTATAGAATTGATTATTTATCGATGACCGTTAGGATCCCTTAGTCCGATCTTTAAGTAGTCCGGACTAGCTTGGGCCTTAGGTTCCTTCTTTAACATTCTTCGGCGAGTAACTTCTGAGTTTAGGTGACTTACCGCACACGCCATCCAGCTATCTGTTCACACGGACTAACACAGATTTACTGCACAGTAAAACAAGCGGTTTTGGAAGCAAGCAATGGAGTGTGTTGTATCTGTACAATAATCGAATCAGTTACTGTGCAGCTTATGAGCCTTTCATACAGTATATACTACAGTTAAAGTTTGAAAGAGTTATCTTCATTTCGAGGTATGAAATATTAATGTATGGCTGAGTTACGAGCCCTAAAAAGTCTCCTAGACCCCCATACTTATCATTGTGCGACTGGCAATTCAATTCTGACAACTCCTAAGATTGTCGAAAGTATGTACGGATATCGTGCGCACAAGCAGAGACTTAAAATAAGGTCCTGAATATGCGAAATGAATTTAAATTTTTCTCCAAAAGTGGTAATAATACGAACTCCTTCTTCACTGGAGCCACTCCTAATCGCCCACATTTCTGTATCCTCGTTTTTCACCGCTTTTAACTCAATTTGGCACATAAACTTTTGTTGTTCGCATAATACAACGGTTTGATGTAAGCTTCTCCTCTGAGGAAAATATACAATTTCTACGTCTGCGCAAAAAATAAATGCACTACGATTTACATATGACTAGCAGTGAATTCGTTTCACATTGCGTGAACTAATTAAACGACAAATGAGGTTTAAAATTAGACTCTAGCATACGGTGTCGTAAAGGTAACGACGAAATGAGAGAAAGTGAATATCGCGTCGGTAACAAGCCTAAAGTTCGAATGGAATGGCAGTCCGCAAGAACAATATTAGACACTGCGAATACGTCGACACTTGCCCTAGGTGTGGGTATCCTTACATAAATGTCCGTTTGGTGGTAATGACCTGCAAGCTTTAGCAGCAGAATTACTATTTGGGATTTGATTGTTCCTAGGCTTTATAGATCGCGCCTCCCTCATGCGTTTCAATAGGCAGCTAGAGTTATGTCGTTTCATGGATGATTTTAATTGAACTTGACAACAATGCATACACGGATTTTATTTACCAGTGCCCCCTGAAGTTTATATATATATATATATATATATGTAGACGTGTCATGAGTACACATCGTGAGTCCATTGTTATTCAATGTGCTCATGGTGTGAAATAACAATTAAAGATAATGAATCTGGAACTGGTGTGTATTACCAGACGTTGAGTCTATTGACCATACTTTGTAGTTATAGTAGATAAAGCTTGTTTCGAACCTAGCCAGGTAAAACATTTTATTCTATGACGGATTTAAAAGAAGCAAGGCGTTTTGAAATTTAGCACTTTCGCAAAATGATAGGATGCATAAGTAAGGGTGATTTCTCTTAAATTTTCATGTGGGTACGTGGGCGTTAACTAATGTGGAATACTTCACTGAGACCACTGGCCTACACTTATTATATATTGAATCTTACAAACATTTATGTCCATTTCACATCACTTTTTCAAACCTGATAAGGACTGAACGATACTTGCTCTTTCAGTGCCTAAGGTTATCAGAAGCCACTACCTGCTTGAAGAGCCTGTGAGCTTGAGTACCTAATACCATACACGCCGTCGTGATATGACGGTGTGTGTGACCCATGTAATTAATTTCCGACATCCATTTATAGCACATGACGTGTTTTTCAGGCTCACTGTGGGTTTCGCCCCGCACGCTTTAGTTCGACCGTCTGTAGTGCCGTCTGAAATCCCCTCCCAGCCTGTCGTGCCCCTTGTTTTCTTACATTCCTTGTTTAAACTTGGAAGTCAGGAATTGGCGACTATTTCTGGAAATTTTATTTAGGTCATATGGTCCAAATGCCAACCTGTGTGGTTCTATAGCATTTTGTTATACTTTTTCTTGTCATACCACATTTTAATTTATTGAATCGAGCACTTCTTTATTCACTTTTGTCATGCTGTTTTTACCCTTTATGTACTTGTCCTATTCACACGTTACTGTTTATATGATTTTAGACCAAATGCTGGTTTGTTGGATGCCCAAATTTTCCATTAACCCAACGTGTCCCTCTATACTGATTTTTACTAACGGCTGAAATTAATTAACAGGTACGTTAGCTCATTGAGGTGCACGCGGTTGTAGCTGTCTGTCACCTAGAGAGCGATTATACTCCAGGGGTTAAAACACTGCGTAGAGTGCATGTAAATGCTGTTAAGCGGTATACTGTACGTCTCTGGAATGATTGACTTGCCACTAAACTGATCTATTCAACGTATTCAGTAGCCTTAACTAATAAGCGTTCCCACTGGAACAACTTGTAGGTACCTACGACTATTATTTCTTTTCCTAATTGATTGTGTTGTATCGTTAGAGTGTGTTTTCTGCTATGTATGTTGCAGTTTATTCTTGCTGGCTAACCTTACGGTAATATTATACTGCATTGAACAACGCCGCGCGCCCATGTACAGTTGGTTCCATCACTATTCAAGGACGGTGTTGTATTAATTTTTCTTATTTAATGTATAGCATTGTCTTCGGTTGTCTCCATCGTGGGATTGTGTCTCTTTGATGGCTACCGACTGAGGTAAAATGTGAGGTTAAAATTTAGCCATAGGATGCATAGTGTTAGTGCGAGCCTAAAATGAACCATGATTCATGAATTAAGAGAAGTGGTTAAGTTGAATACTGTGGGACGCATTTTTGACATTTAAACGTGCTTGTATACATTTTAAGTTGCAAACGCATTGCTAATAGATTACCGCCACAAAATTTCGAAATAATAACAATTTTGTTTCTTTATACTTCAGGTTGCGCTTCGCATTCGACCCATTCTCAACGAGGAAATCGCCAAAGGAGTAACTGTAATTGCGAATAAGACGGATGACAGGGTCAGTCATATTCAGCTGAGAGCTAACTTTATGACTTCTTTATAAGTATAGTAGTGAAGGGATACAGTCCAAAATAAAACATGTGCTTGATATAAATATTTATCATTCAACTAATAGCATGTTTACTGGTCTCGATGTAAAGTATTAAGGACTCACTTTCCGGCTACAATACTTTTAAAGAAGGCTTCTGGATAGCAATCGGAAAACAGTTTGGCTATGCATAATTTAATGGGCTAGCTCTACAGAGGTGCTTAACAACGAAAAGATTCTAGAAAACGCTTTCTATTTAGGCTTCAGTCAACCTAAACTTTGGGTTTTAATTTGAGTTTGTCTCAGTGCAGCGATTTTATTACAGTATCTTTACCATACGGAAATTCCTTTAGACACGTAGACGAGCTTAGGTAAATACGTTGACTGGCACCGAGTGCAACAATATAATCAAGTGAACGCTGCAGAATATTTACAAAATTCCGTAGTTCGCTTCAAGCGGTAACGTAAGCAGAGTATTCGAAGTTTAACATTAAAAAATGCAAAAGTTACACGAATATAAGATTTCACGGTCCAGTTACTGAAGCGAGTATTTAATAGCGTGATATTGCAGCCGCATCACTATTTTGCTAAAAGAATCTTAACAGTTTCGTAAAAAAGGCGGGTTTATTCACTTTGAGCATCTTAACTTTTAAATGTGGTGAAACGAGAAACCGCTTTAGTGCTAAGAAAACAAGTTGAATCCTGTATTTTTAATTCCAAATTTCTAACGTTACTTTAGATTTCTAAGGTTACTTTAGATCAGACGAATCGGGAAGAGGACTGTGTTTTTATTACGGCAACATCAACTGATACCTGTCTTATAATTAGTATTCATAGAGAGACATTGCCATAGTATTGCTGAGTAATTTCATCTCAAAACGCACTATCTGTATCTACGAGTTACAGACCATTCTGCTTGTGGACCCAAGTACTCGTGACGGAAATGCGTCGGTTGCGTCGTCGAAGAAAGGCCTCCTGCGGCAGCGAATCTTAACCCACAAGTATACCTTCGATTGGGCTTTTGATGAGCGCAGTTCACAGGATGAGGTAAGAGCAAACGAAACGAACAAAAGATAGGTAAGAGGGTGAAAGCTCTTAGAAAAATCGGTCGAAAAGTGGTTTGGTGAAATTACTCATGTGTCGATTTACGTGAAGATACAACGGATTTGCACCATAAAGCTAAGAACTTTTTTCGGAAATCTTCAAGATTGCGGATTAGTTAGGTCGAGATAGTATAATCGCCAAGAGCATAATATGCTTATCCGATGAAAATAATGAAGATTTGTAACTTAAAGTTTGCTGTGTTTTTCATTTAATATTATTCCACGAACAATCTTGAAAACGAATTAAAAAGGTTACTAATGCAGCCTTAAATGACTTTGTACATTTACCTAAATCTGTTGAATGATACTGCACGAACGGTCCCTCTGCTTCGATACGAATGAAGGGATGACGTCAAAATATTTTTTTTTTGCCTGACACTGCTATGCTGACTATATTGACTGACAATACGGGCCCTAACTTTAACGAGTGGCTTAGATCCGTAATGTCTACGATTTCTACACGGATAAATATTGGCGATCTCTATTCTAATATGCCATGTTCGCATTCTCTCTTAGAATGTTTATATACACCTTCCCATATTAACGTCATCGAATTATATATTCACATATCTTTGCCAGGGCACGAAGTTCGCGTACATATATACAAAAGAATTAACTAGCAGTGGTATAAAAACAACGTAAGCCTCTTTCTATGCCTCGCCAAGAAAACTGTCTGCTACAAGCTGCTGGCGTCTTTCCCGGCAAAATGGCTTTCCCAACTCCTAGAGACTACAGAATTTATTCCGAGAGAACAGCATGGCTTTAGATGTAATCGCTCCACCATAACAGCGTGCTCGAAACTATTGGACAACATCAAGCGGGCTTTCACTAAGCCATCACAACCATTGTTTGCAGTGTTTGTAGATTTCAAAACGACCGTCTTCTCTGCGAATAATTTTTTTAGGGACTGGCGCGGGTGGGGGTTTCTCCCAATCTCCTAGACCTGCTGATTATCCTTAAAAAAATAAAATCAGAATAGACGATAGAACCGCCGAGCTCTCCTCCTCTCAAACAACCGAAATAGCACAGGGAGACAATCTCAGCCCTCTATTATTCTCGGTTCTCTTCAATAACTTGCCAGCCCTGGTTCGAAACAAGCATGGCCTGGCCCACGTTATTTCATATGCGTGCGACCTGGTTATCTATGAGTGCAGTCAGTTCTAAGTTCAACAGGCTATGTGTGACGTCTCTTGAACTCGGACCGACTGTCAATGGGATAAAGACGTTGGCGATTAAGTTCAGACGTGGGTGACGTGTATTCGCCGAGGACAACATTAGGTACGATGGCCACTCGCTCGCCTATCAACAAATTCTCGTACCCAAGCCTGCTACGAAAAAGTAGAGGCACCTGCTTCCTGGCTCATGTCACGGAACGATGCCGAACGATTCTTTCTACGTTGACGATGGTAAAAAAAACCTTCATCTCATATCCATCTCAACAATCCTGCGTTTGTTCGATTTAAAAGTCGTGCCGATGGCCGCATACAGAGTGAAGATAATTTGGGAGGATTTGGATCAGGTAGGCCTCGAACTCCTGAATCGCCTTGAAGGCACGCTATCTCAACATATTCTCGTCTTACACCGTGCGACTTGGAACAGACTCGCATATCTCTTTACAGACACTCAACTCTTTATTGAAGTGCTCAGAAGCCGCTTTGGCCTCCCAAGGATTTTCCCCTACAAGTACGCTCGTCCTGGGAAAGAAAATTCGCAGCTATCGATCCGGGTTTCCTAACAGCTGGTGCAAGGAAGGGTGTCACGTCGAAAAAATAAAATTGATCGCACTAATGCGTTATTGTAGAATTTGTTGTACATGGATTTCATCACAAGTTGTGCTCTCTTGCCATTTACCATGGGCCTGCCTCCACATCTGCGTGGGCGCGATGCGGTCGTGTCTGCGGGAGATACCATGCGGCGGAATGGGCCCATATCACCTTGGTGGCCTCCCTAGCGAGTTTAGCTTAGCTTGGCTAAGGAACTAAATGGTATTCATTTTGGGATACTCTTAATCGTACTCGATTATAATCGAAGTCCATTATCAGTTCGTTCTTACGAGCTTCACTGTCATTAAACTAGTCATTAAAACGCCACTTTTGAGACGTGCTCGTAATGTAATGCTGTAATGCTTATTGTTAACGTAGAATGACAGCCTTACCACTACAGCTTCTTTGAAAGTGTTTTAGTATTATTCAAGCTGGCCATCAGTGCTAAAAATCATAGCAGCCTTATCGACCAAAGCTATATTTTCAGTGCTTTCTAGGTTTGTTGTTCACCTAATTATAATATAGCACATTATGGTTCAGTAAGTTGACTAAGGCTCGTATGGTTCCTCGAACCCTTTATTATTGGAACTCCAAATCCGTGCTTAACTATGTTCCGACAGCGACCTAAAGAAAAACAATAGTTTTACAAAAAAAATACCATTTTACCGCAACAAGAAAAATCTAGTAGCAGTTTGAAAGATACTGAATGTTTCCTTATTTGTCTATAAGAGCGATAAAGCAAGACGGCAACTGTCAGGTAAATCTGATGCTAAGAAACGTGACTTTAAAAATTTTAATTATATATTAAAAATTTATCGTCGTAGTAGTTTTGGTCTTGAATTCGAAGCATTACTAATATTTATGTTATAAACTTTCCTGCGTTTCATATATGGACCACGTAGGTCTAACTGAAGTGATATGACATTTTTAGCTTTGTGTGTAACTTTGTGTGTGTAGAGCTCGGTAGCCTTGTGCATTTGCATGCACCTTGCGACCGGAGAATATACGTAGGTGCACGGGTTCGATTTCCGTCGTTGCACGTTTACATTTATGTGGTCCGTATTACGATGTAATGCAACAAGCTGTACTATGGACGTTAAATATTGGCCGATGGTCAGTCCCTCTGGGTGTAACATGGCGCTCTAACACAATATTGCTTTTATGATCTTTGCAGTGACAGTAGCGATACTTCATTATCATATACCACAGCGTAATTTCAGACATTTGACCTCTTTTACTTGCCTAAAATTGTATTGTGTTGCGGAATAACACGCCAACAGGTATACGGCAAGGCTGTGAAGCCACTTGTAGAAAACGTCTTAGAAGGGTATAACAGTTGCGTGTTTGCCTACGGAGCAACTGGAACTGGAAAGACCTACACGATGGTTGGTAATGAGAAAGGTCCAGGTATTATGGTTCGCGCATTTGATGACCTTTTCGATAAGCAGGGGACTCAAACGCAAGACACCAGTGTCTATCTGTCCTACCTTGAGGTAAGCAGTGTTAGAATTCCTTAATTCGCGAAGGATCCAAGAATTGAATTTATTTTAGGTGAGGGAGGTGATCTATGCGTTTTGATTTAACAATTGGCCTTCGTACTTTACAACTACATTAACAAGTAGGTTTTATTTCTACTGCCTAACCATGCTCAATGATTGGGGATATTTTATGGAGCTATCAAAAGCTGTTGCGTTATTAATTTAGATCCGTTGGATCACCTGTTTTGTTTAGTCTGTATGAAATTAGATTTTTTTAGCCAAGGTACTATTCATTTTAGTACTACCTTAACGGTATATATTCCATAATCTTTCAGATATATAATGAAAACATTCGAGATCTTCTTAACAATTCCAATGACAGTCTTGAACTTCGCGAAGATCCCAATGATGGTTATTATGCAGTTGGTTTATCGGAAGTACAATGCATGAGTTCCAAAGAGGTAAATATACGTCTGCTTGAACTTATTCGAGAAACATTTGATTGCGAAAGATGCATGTGCATACTTTTCAAAATTCCTACTGATTTGATACCAACAACGTGCGTATAAAGTACATATTCAAATATACACTTTCCCAATGTTGGATCCTTTTTGTTTAGAGCTTAAGTGAATACAAAGAATGCTTCGCAGCATATCATACAGGTACCGCAAAATGCCGGAGCGTGGAGAAACGAATTCAGTGCTCAAACAACTAAGCAGCCCATAAGATAATAAAACAACTGCTTCTTGAAACAAAAACACCTTTTTAACTCGAATGAAAACATCAAACTATTCCGAACCCAGCGCGCCAAAATCTAGAAACATTGCCGTGACAGTAAATAGACAAACAATCCCTACATTCAGCTTTGAAATAATAACAGTACAAGATAGGATATATACAAACATACGTATATGGCACGAAGCAACGTAACAAACCATTTGATACATTTCTTCGTAATTTGGAAATAGGTTTTACGCCTTCTGCAGCGGGGAAATAAACGACGAACTGTTGAAGCGACGGCGGCTAATGAGACGAGTAGTCGATCCCACGCTCTTTTGAAGGTCACAATTAAACAGGAAGCGGGTGGCGGCGATAATGGAAGTCATCGGTTTGGAAAGATGTTCATGGTTGATCTCGCTGGTACAGAACGCACATCAAATACCAAGGTAAATTTGAAAACTTTCATTAAATCAGGTATCCCGAACCGGGCGAGAAACCTCAACTTTAAATTATAACGCTAAACTTGCTATCTTAGGGGATCAGACCCAAAGTAATAAGCAATTAAACCGAAGAAAGTGTTCACTGATTGGGTTATGCCGAGATTCAGCTCTAGGTGACTGGACACAATTTGCTCTGTAATAAGCGATTAAAGTAAACACCTATTTTCGACTTTGTATCGAGTTCTTACCTATAAACAAGTTATACGTGATACGAATAATTACATTTACGTGTATAGTTCCAAGTGGCAATTAACACGCGTTAATTAGTATTAATTAGGGACTAATTAATTAATTAATTAGCAGGTTTATAGATATTTTAATGGATCCTTAAGACATGTACTGGGTACGGTATATGTGCCATTAAAGAGTGCAACCGACTATCATTGTGAAATATTTTACAATAACAGGTAATTTATACATAATGAACTTTTAAGAAAATGATGATTATCCTTACCCTCTAGCCTCCTTGTAGCAAGCGGAGGTTGTAAAGCAATGGTGGAATCTGCTCAGCATGCTAATAGAACCTGCATTCAAGTATTGAAACCATTATGCAAAATGTAAAGTATTAGAGCAAACAGTCAATTTCATCGATTTCGCTTAAACTACTTTTGCACTTTGGGTTGCTAATCACTATCCTGTACGGCATGGTAATATACACCAGAAGGACCATTTTTAGCCAATATGGAGCACAGACAGATAATTCGATACTTGACCGTCTATGCCTATTAAAATCGGCCTGGGAGAGAATGGACATCTCTTCCTACTTTGGCTTCAAGGAATTTATCGATTAGCTACCTCTAAGACTATACGCCGTTTTACTCTTTCCATTTTTGAACAACCAAGTATATCCTTGACAGCTTGCACATTGAGTGCCCAGTACTTTTTAATTGACGCTCTTATGTAATTCTAAACTATATATATTTCACGTGTCCTATAAAGTTTATATTGTAAAATTCCTTGGCAATATAGGTAAGTAACAATGATAATATATACATATATCAATTTCGAAATAACATTACACAAAGCTATTTTATTTTGTACCAGCTGTAGTCTGACGTGTCTCAATGCAAAATCCTCCGGTCAATTTTGGGAGGCTTTAAATTTGGTGCCTGTCTTTTATCTAATTACCAGAGCACAAAGTTAAACCCGCTGTTTATTTCAATGGAGTGCTCATGTATTGCCTTGTTTTTTTATGTAGTAGTTGCACAAACTACGAAACCCATTTTATTCATACTTGTAGCTTTGAAGCTGCATTTATAATACGCTACGGGTAATATATCAAACTCATAGCCTGGGCTATGTTATACTTGATGGCTTTTGTAACCTGAATAAATTCATTTTAAACAAGATTAATGGTACTCGCCAGCTCCCTTCGTCATGTCAAAACATGTCAATGGTCAAATCCGTGGGCTTATCGTCCCGTATAATAGATACATTTGAAGCCCAGAACTAAATTACATATATAAATGATAAAATATACAAACAAGGGCAGGTTCTTTAAATTGATAAACGCAATCGAAGTTTGGGAATTAGGTGAGCTTCATGAATATTTTGTTTAAGTAGGGTACTATGAATAAATGAATGGAAATATCAAATGTCGAGGAATTCAAATTGTATTTGCTTACTTGAAGGAGCAATCAAGCACGCCGAATTTAACTACCAGCCAATGTTTGCGCAATCCATTTGAGTAAATCACGCCATATACGTGGTGACTAAGCATTCTGGTCCACTCCACCTCTAAAGTTAATGAGACACGCTGTAACGTTTTTGCGATGACTACACGCTATCCGCTGGGAGGGGCGCACACCGCTTGTGGCGAAGGGCATGTCTAATGCGTGAATGCACTCGTTCCATGTTTACACCGGCCAGCTAACCTTCCTATGAGACAGCCTACAAGGACGTCGAATAGAGCTGACCGTGAATACTCACTAAGGAAATAACGGCTCGTCAACATACTGTTCTGGTAGCGCATGCGAGTTACCATAAGCGTGCGTATATAGTTAGCACATATTATTGGAAAATTGCTTCCTCTTTAATTCAAGGGTAAATGGTCAAGCGAGTCGAGAACGTTTGTGGTGAGGGTAAAAGTATTTCAAAATCGACGGTATTTTTCAATTTCTGCTGCTATAGAATCTCACAACCAAACTCTGGCTGTTTGTATTCTAAATGTCGAATATATCGACACTATAAATATTTGACATAAATATCTGTGTAAATCGTATTCACCGCAGACATTGTTGAAAAACTCGAGTCCTTCACTGCTCATAATTGCCGTCAGCTGCACTGACTTCATCAGAAGCGAAAGCTCGTATGAATTCTTCTGTATACGCATAACACAATTGTTTTTCACAAAAATACAGTCGGGTTCTTAAATACCCATTATAGACGTAACTGTGCTGATTGTGAGACATCTTTTGCTGCACATTTCGAATTCCTGCCTCATTCCATTGGACGAGGAATTTCTCAATGTTCGTGTCGAACTCGTTCGGACTCAGGTCCGTGCCGAGCCCAATGCTATCCAACATAGTATGTTGACTGGCAATTTTCCGCTCCCTAGGGATTGTATTTAAGGGTCGACGGATATATTCGATGATGATATTGAGAATGGGCATGTTCGCGGAAGCCGCCTTTTTCCCTATAAGTCTAGACACGGGTAGACGGTGAATAAATACGAATGATACGTCAATTCAGATATTTGTAGCAATCGTGAGCAGATAAACAGGTTGGGATACACATTGAAGCCACTACTTCTGCTGAACTGCCGTCGTTGACAAAACGAAAATCGTAATTAATTAATAATGTGTTGAAATTTTTGTATTTTGATCTTATTAATTTACTTTCCAAGTTAAGAATTGCTATTCGAAACTAAAATGTAATTTTATTATTGAATAAGGGTGTGTTAAGTGCTGTTAGTAACAATTAATTGATACATGTATAACTAACGAAAAAATAGCGTGAACATTAGCAATCCTGGAAATAACTTATGTTGAGAATATATTTAAGATTGAATGTACTCTATTAAAATTCTATAAGAAACAGCGGTGCGGTAATATATTGCATCTCAGACCTAGTGACATTGAGCGCAGACTACATTAAGGATCTTAAGTACCCTTGTCTTAATATTACTTCAATATTTTGGAAAACTTAATGGAACGCATCTTATACACGAACGCAAGTAAATTCATCGCATATTTCACAGTACATACGGACCAACAAAATACATTAAAGCGAAAGATGTCCCAGATGTTGAATTCGCTTGACAAACATCGAAGAAATACGCGCCACTCGGCGAGAAACAGCCAAATCGACAGAATCAGCACAGCTGTCATACCGTTTTAACAAGCCACTAGTACAACATATGAATCTAAGCGTGCATCGTAGCTGAGATCGCACACGGGTGACGTCGCTATCCGAAGTTCGGCTCGATGTATAGGCTACACAGGTGGGTGGAGCACCCAAAGCTTTAAACAAATCTGCCTCGGAAAATGACATATCCAGGAACACGCTGCTATGATACGCGGTACTTTGCTGGCTGAGTTATCTGTCTACTTTTGGTACACGATTAGATTTCAAATAGGACGTGTCAATTAGAGTGAGTGAAAATGCGTTGAAGGCGATATTGAGGCTACCACCGCTAAATAAATTACAATTGCAAACCACTAAATAATTCGATTCGTACAAAAGTAAATACACATCTCCGAATTAAACATATTTATGTAATTAAGGAATTGAAGCCTATGAACTATTTCCCCAGGCCGGTGACTAAAAGACCCCCTAATCGACAAAACTTGGGCTATTTGATTGAGACCGTTTTTCGTGTCCTTAACGCTGTATGTCTCCGCGCTTCTAAATGTTTCAAAAGATTCGTGAATGCGCTAGTGTCGTTGTTGCTTGCTATATTGGCTAAAAGCTAAAAGGCTTTATCTGAGTTCTTCGTGTAATTATGGATAGTTGCAATAAAGTGCATAACTTTAGCAATATTAAGAAACGTCAGACTTAGTAACGACTATCAACTAAGATTTTTAGCAAATTATTCGCGTTGTACTTCATTGCCGAGACGGTAGGGCTTAGGAAAGCAGGATACTTGAAATGGTAAGTGTCCTCCTTAAGGGAAAGGGCTTCGCAGTGGATTTGATAGTGGTGAATGAGAGGTAGCTAAACATGGCTGCCTATAGCTGCTACGGCATCGCAATTTGGCTTTATTGGGTTGTGTTTGGACACAGGCGGGTTTGAAAGTAACGATGGCAGCGTATAAGATTTTCAGGTCATGTTAAGAAAGCCATATTATTGGCTTTTACCCATAATTACCCCGATAGAAACACAATGCCTTTTGTGCCTAAATCACGGGAAATGCAGAAATCCCTAGTAATTTAAGAGATAGCTCAGCTGGCTTTTTTTAGAAGATCGAGTATGAGCTAAGCCCACATTTCCCGTCAGTTTAATTAGGAAAGTGTCCTCTTTCCGAATACAATGTGGCATTCCATCGGATACAGATGCCATGTAGAGTATGCGATATTTCTTTGCCGTTAGAGCGACATTTCTTTTTCACCCAGGACAGTGTACACGCAGTTCTGGAGTTGTTGAGGTTTTTCAGTCTTCTGAAGTTCTTTGAGTTTGTACTTCCAGGTCTCTCAAGTTTGTGAGTTCCACGAAGGCACACCTTCTAAATTGATAAAACTGTTATTGGTAACTATATGGAGGAAAACCGTTTTTGCTTCGGTGTGCGTCTGGGCATTCCAAATACCTTTAATCTTTGTCGGCACTCTTCCTTATTACAATTGCCAGAGAACCGAGGTTGCAGTCGGTGGCGGAGTGCTTTTGCTCCTGCCTAATAAACAAAATAAGTGGTGGTGGTCGGTGACGTCAAGTTCTCATCGAGGGAGGTTAACAATGGAACGCCCCATGGGTCGATTTTGGATCTATATACGCTTACCATTTTAATTGACTTCATCCTCCTGAAGATTTCTCCTGAAACGTTTCTCCATACCAATCGGGATGTCCGTATTACTAATAGATCTGTTGGAGGAAAATTAATGTTTTCGGACAAATCTTTCACAGGTAATGTAAAGCGATACTACTGATATTTGTGCACGTGCGAAGTAAAATTGTCATACCTATATACCAGGAATGCATCTTTAATCTTTAATTTAGTGGAGCTAGAATATGATTAGCAGAACTGAACTCATCTCAAACATTATAATAATGATTGGTCGCAAACGATATTGTAACAGAGTCGTCACTATAAAGGAAGTTTATTGTTGTAAGATAGTGCTTATGTGGTGGCAACACGCTACGCGTAATGCAGCTGCTGAATGATCGTTGGCTGTGCGCAAGGATTTCACTGCCTCGCCAATAACGAGAACCTAGATTCGATATTTCCCTTGACGCTCTAAGCCTTTCCTAACACAAGACTACTCCAGAACTTCGAGACAACCTTGGAACTTACCAATTTTACGGGTAACTTATTTCGATGTAGTCTCTCTTTCATTCTTGAAATTCATAAAGAATCATAGCATAAGAATCATAAGCTGTTTTTTTTTGTTATTGATGCTGTGGGAGAGAACTCTTTTGTAAAGGTTCCTAACACATTGACACGGTCAAGTTGGGGTTTCAAAAAACGATATTTTACGTCTACAAAGATCTTAGTCTGATCTAAATACAATCAACTGATCCCACAAAATGCCAATTATCCAGCAGCTGCGCACGGTAAAAACTGTAAAGAGTTTTAGTGGTATTCAACGTATAAATGTGCATTAATCATATATTTATAGTAGCTCAAAAGATCCGATGAAAACTTGCTATGAAAATGTCAAGATGTAGCACATAAGTAAAAGACGGGTAGACAGAGTATTACACGTAAACATCTTCAAAATCGGGAAAGTTTATTACGGTTTAAGTGAACCATTTCGATGTTACTTATTTTCTGGGGGGATGGTTGATGGAGATGAATTCTTTAACTCAGCAATAGCAAAATCAGGCGAGCTTATCTGCAGTTGTATACAGGAGAGTAAAATACTAAAGACAAGCATAGGCTGTGAAATTTAGGCACATGGCCAATGATCTTTGTCATAGTAGCTCATATGCAATACTCCTACGACGTGACCCGTATTTGTGACGGCAATGTCCATATGACGACGCAACAGTAAAACATCAATTTTATCAGTTACGTACATTTCTCTATAGTTATTTAATTTTATCTACAGATATTACTTTCTCGGTTATGATCTATAATCTTCATATTCTATTCTGACATCGTAAATACCTAAGTTAGGGGAAACTAGAAATTAATTGAACCAGACAGAACTATAGTAGGCAGATAAGCAGCTCGAACGGCTTTCCGAGTTGTTTTTGCTTGGGTTGCCGAGTTGGTTTGCCAAGGGGTATTGTACAATATTGTTTTATGTAAAAACGAAAGTGTATAAATTATACTTTTTCATAGGGAAAATAGTTGTGTTGTGATAGGGACTGACACTGTTGACTTTCTTGATGATGATATAAACCTGAGTATATACGCAAGCGCGGTCTGCACTGTATTTGGCATCGTTCGGAATCGTTAGTTAGCAAGAACAGCAACATAGCATTTATTGAAGCGACACTCTGCGAGATGGTAACTAAACGCCATATATTGTGTTCGGTCCTCATACCCAGTTTGAAAGAGCATACATCACCATTATCTCAAGATGCTCTAAAATAATTACAACTTTGCCCTTCGTTACCTCGAAGAACATATCAACTCCTCCCATCCACCCCGAGGTCTATTCATGGTGTCGCTGCCAAGTCAACTTATATATATATATATATATGGGGAAATCCGAAGATCCTTTTCTTATGATTATTTGAAATAGAAGAGTTATAAGAAATACAATTTACTTTATATTATACTTAATACCAGTTAGGTGCAAAAAAGCTCAGCTTATGTCAACTTTCGAACAAACAAGAATCTTAAAGCAACTCCATTCCTAATAATCTTATGAATACATCTAGGTATGCATTGCTTAGATGATTTCAGTACCCATGTGGTGCTTTTAGTGCCGTTACCGTGTTGCACGCGCACCACAAAACCTCGTTTGTTTATATAAATGTAATCGCAGAATTATTGTTGAGCGGGCATAGCATCCCCGTTATGCTCGACCAACCACGGCTGTCGTAACATTTCCATATCTAGATAACGGTGGAATTTAAAAATGGTGAAATGGTACTGAGGAACGTGAGCATCAAACCTGACGCTAATGAAAGATGTTAGGGTGGTGTTTTGAATGAGATCGTCGACGAATTTGGAATATGGAAACTTTTAAATTACAATACAGGACGCTCATCCCGTCATTACGGGCAGCTTGTGCATCATCTTTGCATCGGAGTCCCAACCTAGTTTTGTCAGGGCAAAGGGGGAGCTGTCGGTTACATACAGAAAGGGGGCATAAGTGGACATCATCGACACGGGATCGCGAGGGTGGAGCTTCCAAGAAGCAGAAAATTACAGAGAAGCTACGGAGCGACCCAAGGGACCTGACTTTAAACAAGCCGCAACGGTTAGTAGTCACTGTACAGATTCCTCGAGCGCGGCAGACCCATCAGACACCACTAAATCTGTTGTGACTTGAATCATGGTGACTGATGAACTCGAAAAGATTGGGGGTCCAATTAGTGATTCAACAGCCAGGACCTCCTCCTCAACTAGCTTTGTTAATTAGACAGAAATCTGATGTATGTGTAGATGATACATATTTAGTCGTATTTAAAGAATACAAAATAAAACATTTTGTACTCTAGTCCTTCCCTCAAGCCATTCAAAGAGTTTTTGTAGCTGTAATTTGCGGTTTTTTTCAATCGCAGGCACCTTGTTTGACAGGTTACGAGGTGGTTTTAAATGGTAAAGTTTAGAAAAATCATGTTCGCGAATGCTTGGCTCACTCGGTTAGCTAAGCGATACACGGAAAATAGCGTAATTCGAAACTAGATTATTACTCCATTCAATTTCACTGTTGAGCGCCATATGACAGCCGCACGTATTTAATTGCTAGGAAAGAATTGATTTGGCTCTTCCAGCTCATTCAGACGTCATATAACTTATAAACGCAATTCTGCTATTCCGCTCCCGTCGGTCATATACAATGTTTGCTCACGTTTTTGCCGGGCGATAAGAGCGACTTTGCAGCCATTCGAGCCTACGAGCGGTTGCGTCATCAGTCACCGTAGTTAGCACATCCATGGGTGGATGACTGGCCTATTACAGAGCTTTTTTGTAACATTATAGTTCTTGCTCCACTCACGAACGTCGCACTGCTACTCGGACAATAGAGGTATTTTGGGGAATTTCAATGGATGTGCAGCAGTGCTCTACCTCATGGTTCATATCGACTAATTAGAGAAAAGCAGGTCCCTTACATAAGCAGATATTTAAGAAACTTTGTCATCGAGATATGCATCGCCTGCCCGGAATATGTACAGTAAAACCCTACGACGTTTGCAAAGGCGTTGACAATGAAGCGGTAGTACGGCTGTGAAAATAAGATTATGAAATCCCAGAGACGTTATTCTTGTCTGGTCACTAGACGTGAGCTCAAAAAGTAGTAAGAAATTATCCCAATATTAACGAGAATAATGTCATATGAATGGTCTAACCTGGAAGTTCCAGTCACTTTCTTCTCAGGACGCAGACGGATAGTCGTGCTTCGTGTGAACATAGGTGCAAATGCTATTGCATAAACTGATGTATCTCAAGAAGAAACGCTGGTGATCAAGGCGAGCTTCTAGTTAACATGTGTCAAACAGACTACAGCACGTAATCTTTTTATTCAGTTGTGTTTTTTCCCGTATCGTCTCAACATGTATGTCTTGATTTCACTGTTATCTCAGCCAAGTGATATTTGCTGACAGAGGGTACCCAAATCAACAATTAAAACAGACAAAATGAGTCACTTTTAGATCAATAGCGGTCCACCCTTAGTTTTATACACTAGTGATGATGCTTTCTAAAAAAAAAAGGAAAAATCTTTACAAACGATAGCGGAAATGGAATCACAATGATTAGGGTCTGCTTACAGCAAAAAATTCATAATATTCAGCTTGTTTTATCTATATAAACCTTAACGGTAAAAGCAAATCGAAACACTTTCTTGATTCTTAAAATGATTGCTGCATTTTGCGTAGTCATGGTGTCGAAGTAAATAACGCCGTTGACCGCCTGTCGAGATGTCTTTGTTACTTTGCATGTTACTTTGTCCCCAAGGCTAAAGCTTCGCCCCACCTCACGCCGTTCATGCGATTTTATTGATCAGGATTCCATGTCATCCTACGTCGCGCTTGTTTTTGCGAACGCCGCTTATGTGTGATGGAAGCAAAATGGGTTTAGGGGCAGCACACGAGAAGAGAATGAAACATTCAAAACGGGCTATGATTTGTGTTCAACCTCGACACAAACAGCCCTAAACTAACATAAAATACCTGCAAATTCTCTTTCTGTAGCTTAACGACAATCATCTGTGATCAACGGAGATGTCTTTTGAAAAATGCTGATCAGGGATATCGACATGTACGGCATTCACGTATATACATGAACATATTCACTGTTTTAGACTACGATTCACTCAAGTAAACAGCTGTTGATTTACGGTATCATTCTGGATGTCTTAGTACGAAATTGCGCTTTTTAATCTATGTCGAAATCTCTTTCTATGTCGAAAGTTCTGTGATCCGGCCTCCGACCTAAAAGATAAGCTGGCATGTGATGAAAATAGAGGCGCGGTTTTTAATGGTCGTTGTCAAACGAAAAAGGCAGAACTATTTTTCATCAACATGATGCCACTGAGTTGAGATGAAGGACACCTACATATGGCGCATAGACGCAAATATGGAAAGTCAAATGGACGTGAATTGAAGTAAAATATATTCAATTTCTACGTGCATTGCATTACTACTGTTCGGTATTTTCTAGGCAACGGGCAAGCGTTTAAAAGAAGGAGCACATATTAATAAATCGCTTCTAGCTCTTGGTAATGTCATCAACGCGCTGGCGATGAAATCGGCGAAGCATGTTAACTTCCGCGACTCGAAACTCACGCGGCTGCTCAAGGAGGCGCTCGGTGGAAACTGTAGAACGTTAATGGTCGCTCACATTAGTCCGATACCTTTTTCCTACGAAGAGAGCCGCAACACACTCATCTACGCAGACCGGGCGAAAAATATCACCAACAAGGTTGTACACACAGCTATTGCTTAGCCACACTAATTCAAAGTATTTTTGCTCCTAAATACTATTTTTATTTGCTTAAATATGATCGTCGCCGATGAAAGCAGACATTAGAGATTGTTAAATATTACAATTGGAAATAAGAACTAAAATGCGTAATGCAATTATATATAGTAAATGGCGAACGCTAAGGTATTCAGTATATTAATACCAATTCAGTATATTAATGCTTCAATTGATGAAGACTTAATCGCGTTTTATTAGGTTCTCCGGCCACAGTTTCCTGCAGTTTTGGGACGCAAGCAAGAGAAAGTGGAGTTAGGTACCACATGATTAACGGTTGATAACAATAGGTACTTTACTGTAGCTTACTCAAGTATGGCGCATACAAATATCGGTACAAATAGGTGGGCTCACAGCAAGCTTGTTTACTAAACAGTGTCACAATTACCTCCTCTCCACTGTCTGCACAGAATATAGAACCCAACAAGCGTGTTGATTTCGCGTGTGATAACGCACCTAAATGGTTATTGTTGTTGGCTTCATTATGCGATGTCGTACAAAGGATAACATTGTTTAGGAAGCGCATCGTTGGATAGCGTGAACCAACGGCCCATTACAGTTATCGTATGCATCCTCTAGACAGGCAACACATCGCCCATAAACAACTGCGTGTAGTAAGAGAGAGTTTTAAGTGCTATAATTCTATTGTATACATTGTACAATGCTGACGTATGTCACCTATTCTGCGGAGGCAATTTGGGACGCAACTATAGGGTGTTGCAGAGAATGCATCAGAAGTTCTAGACATCGCCCTTTCTACATCTCTGGGCTTCACAGACTCCGCAGATGCCTATCAGCTTATGATGTGTTTCCTCGAATTCTCTTTGATGTCCTGGGGGAACTCCACGTTCCATTCTCACTATTCTGTTCAAAAATGGCCAAAGATGTAGCCAAGCTGGCATTAAGATTTAATTGTATTTCACATCACACGAATCGTTCACTACTGAATTAGAGTATCTGGGCGTGTCACAGCACGTCAGTTAGCAAGTATAATTTTCAGAGCATTGAGGGTCAACCAACTCTATCGTTCATGTAAGGATTACCAATGTATGGTCGCATCAAACGTCCAATCGAGGTGCTCACATCGTTCAGGTTACTATTCTCTCGTCGGAATCCTTGCCGCGTTACACAATCCGCGCTACTTCCAGCTACTGTACTTATAATAAATCACTCTATCTAGACATTGGTTAGCCAGTGCCGCTTAAATGTTGTATAGATATAAATCGAGTGAGCCGTCTTGTAGCCGATTATAAAAGTATTTTCTCACACTCCTTGATTAACCGAAAGGGACAACTACGGCCTTCTGATATATCATTATAAAATCGCGTGTCCGAGGGCTGTGGGTCAAGTATAACAAACAAAAAATTCAATTTCACGTTTAGTGAGGGTATATAGCACAGAGTTAGCGACCTTGTTTATTTTCTTTAATGTAAATCTGTGCATGTGGGTATTTGAGAAAATGGTTGTGACCCTGACGACGACGAACAACAACGTTTAAAATTCCACGCGGTTATGCCCCTACTGACTTATTGACACATGTCTATAATTCATATTGAGTCAAGTACTATACAGGGGGCCTCAATAGTAATACTGAGAGGTTAGCCCCCGGAAAATAGAGGTACACAAAAAAGGTTTCCAAAAAAAGAGCTACGCGTAAGCGATCTACTTTGCCTCTAACTCTAATCTGTAGAATTCTACTGTCCATTGAAGAGTAAAAAGCATTCTTAGATGGCGGCGGCCAAATATTTACACTTTTTTTGGTCTTGATGTCAATACATACTTTAAAGGTTCTTTATTTATATTAGGCTAATTATCTCTCCACCTATGGACACATCTTAATAAATAAAGGTACGAATACCTTAAAAGTGTGACGAATGCGTGTTCGGACGACGTCACAGCCATGTACCCTCTGTAGTAACCGGTGAGATAAGCCAACGAAATGTTAGAGTTTTAACATTTTTCTGTCGCTACATTTGTGATTTACTCAGATTCGATCAAACATTGTCGACGTGAACACGCATGTAAATCAGTACCAGGGAATAATCGCTGAGCTTCGCGCAGAAATAACAAAGCTGCAAGACAAAATTGACCAGAATGAAACAAATAATGTCAAAATTCTTCCCATGCCCGCATCAAATGGTCACGGTAAGAATTCTGCACAAAAGTTTACGTGCGTACACACAAGATTGCAGATAAAAATAGAATAAGAAATACACAACGTTTTCGATGGCTAACTGGTTCTACAAATCGCCGAACATGAAGGCTTTACTCTATAGGTTCGATTACTGATCACTTATATAGCAATGCAACATATCAGCTCCATTTTGATGACCCATTTGAATAACTCAGTATAACTCTATACCATAACATAAAAAACAGTCTTCTTAGCACATGCAATCACCATTTTCCACTTTTTGATCTCGGAACTGTCTTTTGCATTATAACCTGCCTATATTGCTATAGGCCATCAGTCACTATCACTTAGTGGCAATAAATATGTGTGGAAATAGAAGATAATAATCACCCGGGGCTAAATAGTGATGCCTTCTTTTGTCAACATGAATTAAGTTGCTAATTCTGAAGTCTTCGTGACAATACGATACCAAACTATAATACAAGGAGGTTTTTAGTTAATGAGCTTTCACTTAAACTATTAGTTACGTATTATTTTACTTAATTCACTTTCAGGCTAAATGTGTAGCATGCTGTACAATATTGGCGAAAACGTCGTACTAGAGTAATGCTGTTTTTTGAGACAACGTTTTCTAATATAACCTTTTCAATGCGGTTCATTTTATAGCGTTTGGTATAACTTTGAGTTAACTGATGCATACTTGATTCTCGCAGACCAGGTATTCACTGTATACCGTGAAACGTCGAATGCACGCGTTTGTAGAAGCAAAATCCGCAAAGATAGGATTCAAATTTTATTACATCCAAATTGCCGAAATTTTACAAAACCAATATACAGTGATATCTTAACTTGTGGGATCTTTTCCGACGCGCCGACTATGAAAAAATAACAAAGTTGTCGGGTCTAGAGGGGCTGTATGGGATAACAGTCTTTATACCACAAAAGCAAGCACTGTTCGAACTAGCGCGCTCATGCCCACCTATGGCCCATAAAGTCAGCTATGCAAAGTCTATTCGTATGACGAAGTACTAAACTCATTGCTAAAAATTATTAAGCAATATTATATGGGGCAGTGAAAACGACTTAACTCCGGTTCAACACAAGCCGTTCCTCCAATAACAAGCAACTTGTAACAATAACAAGTATTTCCCCCGTATAGATTCCTATACATAACAACCTCATTAGGAATACATGACAGTGTTTTGGCATCGATCTCTGTTTCGCCAATTCAAACCACCGTCGCTGTCCTGTCATCCTGCAATAATGGACGTAATCATCGCAGCATAGTTGTATAGGCACATATTATAATGTAATGATAATAATGCGGCGTTTGGCGTTCATGACATACCACAACTCGTCGTCATGTATGACCCAACGACACTGGCTAACATTGCGATTCTAATAGCATATGTCCACCAAGTCACGTGTGGCAAGGGATGTCGGCTCCATCGGCCGCGTTTACTGCTGCTAAAAACAGTGAGATCCTACCTCTATCCTGGAGACGCTACTGGGGATTAGTATCGAAGGTATGCTAGGAAAAGTGACGGAGTGTGTATATATACTCAGTTGCGGTTCTTTACCTACGTATAATAGTTCAGGTCCAGGTCGGTCTGTTTCATTGTGAACGAACCCAACTGTAGTAGGTTATGAATAAATTTTGGAATGAGGTCAGGCCCAACCGTAGGCGGGGAATATAGATATATGGGGAAAACGAGACTTCGGGCTTGAAACGTGGTTTTTACTTCGGTCAAATAGCGGCAGTGATTAAGTCCTTAACCTACTGTAGCTCAATACCTCCGATGTACCGGAGTTCAATATCTCCGGTGGTTCACAACGTACTTTCCATACCAACTAGTCAAGTTACACGACACTGGAGACAGCACACTATAAAATTAAATTATAGCTGATTTACAATGTAGTTGTAATCAGGTCAGCTGTAAGGTCTACATAGATCTACAAGGTCAATGGAAATTGTAAATTTCTTTGACAGAGTGTATGCTGGATTTGTACGCGAAGAACGCGGTAACACCTTATCATATAGGCGCTCATTTGGACTCAGTCACTCAGTCAGTAGGAGAGCTGTTAAGACCAAGCCATCAATCAAAATCTGAAAAAGTCGTCTCTATAATCTAAGCCGAACATGATTCATTATAGCAGATATAAACTCATGCAAACATTAACAATGGCAGTATCATACCCACCCCCAATGATATAAACACCTAAAGCACTCATGTAAAATTTACTGCAGAATGTAATATTATATTTAAATGCCTTTTGTAATAGCAAAGAATGTGTTATAATCTCAGAAAATTGAAGGCCATATTGGGAAAAACGTATCGATAGATATTAATTGATATTTATGGATGGCTATAGCGAAGCTTTGTCAGACTTGGCATGTGAAGAAAATTCCATTCGTACTGATGAGTTCTATTCGTACTGTACAATTTGGATAATGCGCAATAGGTCCAAACAAAAAGATCCAGGAAGAAAATGCAAAAAACGCGGCAGAGCTAAATAAGCTGAGGCAGCAATTAGTGGAATCATTCAACAAACAGATGATGGTTCGATCTAAGATGATGGAGGTGGACAACTGTCTACTAGCGCTAAGCACCGATTTAGAAAAACTTAGTATCGTTATTAATCAATGGGAAACGGAAAAACTCAAGACCGAGGAAGGTGGTGAGCCAGGTACGTGGTCGCATTAAAAACAGCGTATTGATTTTAACTTTAACGGCAAAAATACTGTCATAGTATCAATAAGTTGCGTGAAACTTCTTGAAACGCTTTTATATAACTGAATTCATGCGGTCCCTCAATTTACCATAATTTCGTTATTTTATTCACTGAGAGAAACTTTTGCGCTTTTTTCCAGTGGAAGAAGAACCGGATTACGTAAAGCAGGCGTGGGAGGACGTGGAATTTATCCAGGGGGAGCAGCAGCGATTTCTACAGCTACGTGAAGATATCGAAAAGGAGTTTGAGGATGCACGGGACAAAACTTATGAGCTCACTGAAAAACTGCCCCATGTTGTTACAACAAAGGATCAGAGGGAGCTGCTAAGATTGCTTACACAGGTATCTTCATAAATCCGCGTCTGTCTATACAGCAAAGCCCATAGTGAATAAAATTATGTAAAATATACGTGTAGCAGGTAAAATGGTAGGAGAGTTTTGACATATTTTACCTAATTCACTCATAAAGTTGTTTGACATTTTTGAAGGTCTTCACCATGTTTATGCCCTATAATATAATAGTACACCTGTTTCTGTCACAAAATTGATTTCAAATATAATTGAAATACCAGATGGGTTACACTGTTATCGATTATCGCCTCCTATCGAAAATTCGTCACCAACCTTGAGTAAATCTAGTACACCCGAACTAGCTCAGATTTTACAAAAACAGTATATGCATAATATAGGCTAGTTTACAATATAAATACGCGTATAAGCTATAAAACCTAGTGTACTCAGCTTTCTTCAGGCAGTCATTTTTGAGATTGCATTTAAATGACCTGTATTTAAATAACCTTTACTGAATTTCACCTCACCGTGGTAACATCCATTTAAAGGCACCAGGCTTTAATTATTAAATTAACATACGGCGAGCATATGCCTACGGAAAAACCCGTTTTACACAAGAGTGACAGCATCATTTGCCAACGGTATTATATGATCTAAGTCTGATTTTAACATCAAGGTTTCTCGACGTTATGCCGGTCGACAGCTGAGAAAAGTTGCGTTGCCCCTTCATATAGATCCTTTGAGCCCTAAGAACTTGATCGCGCCTCGCACGGTACGACTGC
Source organism: Tropilaelaps mercedesae (assembly GCA_002081605.1). NCBI lineage: Eukaryota > Metazoa > Arthropoda > Arachnida > Mesostigmata > Laelapidae > Tropilaelaps > Tropilaelaps mercedesae. The sequence goes on along the minus strand of MNPL01003466.1, from coordinate 21,292 downwards.
GACCGCATCAAGATGAGGAATGACGGCCGATCATGGCTTTCAGCTTTCGGCAAAAGTTATTCTATGAGTTGCAGCGCGAGCGTACTGTGCACTCGAGCGTGACTTGTACCCACAAGTCACGTTTTCGACACGTAGAGATAGTGAGTCATCCCGGCATACCATAGGTTTGTTCTGCTTCCTAGGATGAAGAACGTCGATGTAATGGCTAGATCACTATGGCACAATGACGCAATGAACAATGAGAGGCGGTCAAGTACAAACCTCATGAATGCAATATAACGGCTCGGCTTTAATACGCGACGCGAGTCACGGATGACCAACATAGATATTTGTTAAATGATTGTCACAATACATGTTTATGGTCCAGTCTTGCATATAGTTTAAAGGTTATTATCAAAATATACGTTTTAAATCTCCGTGCTGTTTACATTACAGAGAACTTAAAGAACACTTTCTTGAGAAGCACCGTCCTCAATGTATTATTGATAGTTCGAACTGGCTATAAGACAATACTTTCAAAATATTTTAACAAGGACAAATAGTATCCGTTGGACCAATAAGCGGCTAAGCTGTCATTGCATAATTTCCGATATGGTTTCAATTGTGACGAACCGCTAACATAACGTCGCTCTTGTCAATAATTTATCTTTAAAAAAATTGTTTCAACGGATTTTACTCGCAATAGAACTCAAATGTGCATAACATAAACATCTTCTTTAATGGACAATTATGGTTTTTAACATCGAACATAGAGTTATTTGGCCGACTGAAGAGTGCTGTAAAGTGTCATCTTCATGCAAACTGATTTCCAGTGCCACAAATTGGAAGTAGAGAAGATTGAGATGCAGACGGACCAACTAATTCGGGAACACGAATTACGGCAGCGTGATTTAATGATTGTCCGTTACGATCGCCAACGATTATTGTCCGATGAGATTATCATCAAGCAGAAACAGCTCATTGAAGATCTATCACAGGGAGTAAAACGGAGGCGCTCTAAAACCGGTTAGTTCCAAACAGCTTAGTTATAAGGATCAGTATAGTTTTAGCTTTTCGCTCCAAGAAATAAGTTTCTAGAGAGGCTAACGCATTGATTATTGGTAATATTTTGAGAGGGTCCGGGATCGCTTTCTAAAATGTTGGAAAACGTATTCAGAGCAGAAGGCACACAAAGCACTTACGTGCTTCTCGAGCCTTTGCGGTAAGTTGATGCAACGATTATCCCAGAATTTAAATGAACATTGCATGTAGTAGCTATTGGTGGATAGAGAAACCCTTCACACCTCAACCTGCAAGAAGCGACCTAACTTCTAATTATCAGATTAACTCGTTGAACAATTTTTGTATGTTTGAATCCCTATTTATTTTTGTATCCTTATGTATATATTCTTAGGTAATTTTTTTATGTCTGAAGTCTTAATATTCAGGCAACAATAATGAGTGTGACCGTCAGTTTTGATGCAACCATACGTTTACAGCCTCGATTGGCATTTCTTGAATCCTATGCTACATTGCAGGGAAGTAAAATTACATAAGGCGACAAGTTTTAGGAGGGGAACAACACTAACTTAACATTCCGCACAACGTATTATATACGCCAATTCTTTTCCTACTCCACGGTTACAACGCACCGAGTGTTAAAATACTCGTTCGTTCCCTGCTATTGTGTTCTTTACAGACACATAAGTTTGCAAATGATCAAGCAACGCATACTTTGAAGGACAACACTGTTAGTCTGTCGTACTATTCTAGACGAATATGCAGATCTTATGAAGGTCTTTATCTTTACAGTTCAAGCCGTTAAGGAATTGAACGACCTATACCGCATCTACGAGCAGGAAATCCAAGACCTATCAAGTGGACGGGACACAGTTCTCAAACATCTAAATACGAATCCATATCGACCCGAAAGTGTGCTTGGGTTAAGACCTCTGGGTTCGAGCGAAAGCATGTGGGAACTTAACCACATGGAGCCATTAAATGAGGAAGCTGACGATGGGCAACCGTAAGTATTGTCTTTAGAAATCACCTGCCACTGTCATTATATTTTAATTTTGCCACAAAAGCCGAAAACCTTTATGTTTGTATGCTTTGTCACCAGTCGTAACGATACGGCTCCCCCGGGATTCCCGCGTAGATCCCTTATGAGCACCGATTCAATGACGCGCATTGTGGGATCGCGAGCATTACGTTCATCGTATTCAGAACCAGGTTCACCCGCTGCAGTAAACTTTCCACCGGTGGAGCATAACAACTTTGTTGTGGGTGGAGAAAATGACATTGAGAAAGGCACCCGCAGAATAAATTCGGTAGCTCAGGAAAGAAGACAAAGGGTATCAGCAACCTCGCGCGTGCACAAGGACGCCGATCATCAACACAATCGATCTGACAAACAGCGAGGAGGTACGCATGAGAAACTGTAGCATGAGAAAGTATGTGCGTTTTGTGGATTACACATGTGGATATGACCGTTTGTTGTAGCTGCACTAGCGTTTTACAAAGTCTCAAGTACTCGATGGCAAGCGTTCGTCATATTGTTTAATAATATATTACCTAATATAGGTATAGTACCGAATACTTGGTATTCGGTGAGCGAAGACTTAATTTTTCGAGCTCAGCGAAACATATCCTGTGATAAGCCCTATCACAATCAAGATTAATTTGAATATAACAATAATGTCAGTATATTTAAAACATTGTAAGCCGCTAGCAATTGCGAGACGGAAGAAGCGAATCTTCCAATGTGTTCAGAAAATGCATGAAAAAACTTATGCAGAACGTGTTGGCCTTTTTGTTACAGATCAAGATGGCTGCCAGATCCAGTGAACTGTTGAACCACCCTGTTGGAACCCTATATTGTTGCGAATCCAGGATAGCCCAAAGAAAAGGCAAATTATAATCTCTAATATACATCGAATTGCCACGGGATTTTACACCTGTTGTCAATGCGACTTTAGCGGCGGTCAGGACGAATTATCACTAAACATATTGTTTACTTGCACAAACTGACTTTCGTGTACATATCTTACTAAAAATAGGTCAAGTTCGCCTTAAGCGTAAGTGGGAGAAATATATGTGTTTGTGTGTATCTAGTTAATCTTGTCATTAATAATTATTTAAATTAATAATCAAGTATACCAAAATAAAAACGAGGTTGTCTTTAATTTCATATATATGCTTCAAGAATTAGACCACGCATATGGGGCGTAGTATGACAAAAAGTTTTCACATTTGTTTAAATCATAATAATTTCACGGAATAGTACCGGCTAAGCAAAACAAGTGCACTAAGGATACCGTTTTCGAGAAATTGATTGGCTCATTTCTTTCCTGTACTTGTTAGGCATCTAGTAATAGGAAAGAAATTAGTTTCAATAAAACCAATAATTTGTAGGTTTTTCGGGTCGCAGTTACTAATCTGCTTTAAATTATCTATCCTAAAAGTCAGATCTGTTTTCGGAAATTAACCTTCCTTGAGTTCATTAAGCTTTCGTTGACCTCTCTGTGTTTAACGGGCGACTACATTCTCTAGACTTCTTACTTGGTCGAAAGCTTACACACGACTCTGTTGACCCCACGACCGTTTTATGTTAGCAAGGACATCAGTATATTCTAACTTTTATTGATCGATAGATTTTTCACATGCACATACCGACAGGCATAATGTCCATAACAGTTTCATGGTTTCAGGTTGCTACAGATCGTAATTTTACACAAAAGATTCACACTTATTGACTTGACATATGTACTTGATATTAGTACGTTAGTCAAAGGGCCAGGTCTTAAAATAAAACTTATGTTGTTCCTTAAGAGCTCGAAGAAGAAGGCCAAAAATCTCATGAATTCCCCACTCTATACCGATGGTTTTCTACTTTGAAATCCAAAGTATGTATATGCGCTTGTTACAATAGAAAATAATTATTAATAAACAGCTCTTCGTTTACCATCAAATATAGAATGACATACACAAGGACGTACTTTGCATGTACTCTTTGGTCTATAAGAATCTCTCCTCTTTTATAACACCGCAACAAGGGTAGACAGGATCATCATGCAACGCACACGCCCACGTAATAGTCAAACCGAACTCAAACGGCGAGTGATCAACTCAAACGTTACCCACGCCAGCAGATTAGAGATTTTTGCTGGGTGAATTTGAGGTGTAGCTACTGATATCGATACATGTGCAATATGACCATTGTCGCAGGCTTGGAAACCAGTTACGTGATAGAAGAGCTCCCGTCGCTTGCGTTTTTATAATCACTTTCCTACTCGTGCCTTACTGATGTTAAGTGGTGCGCCTCGAAATGGTCTCACAACAATACCAATATTAAAGTGCTCGGAAAGTTCAGAGGTTCAGCGCTTGCTTAAAATGGATAAGACTCTGTTGTACGACATCCGTTTCAATGTCCTCACCTTTTTTACGGTGATTGAGTTCAGTACGATAAAAAGTATTTTTACTCAACATGATAAAACAAGTATACAACCAGTACTTAGTATGGCTAAAAAAGAGTTCGTTTTCCCTGTACGTGAATGACTACTGCTGAGATACACTCGCCAGGTTCACGCGCTGCCAAGTATCGATTAGGGAAGTTGTACGAAAATGAATTTATTCGGTCATCCACAATGCACCTCTCGCGAAGCGGCTACTTAATTGAATACTAACAATCGTGAAAGGATCGCTGGATACAAGGAAAAAGCTGATGTTATGCTAATCTTTGGCGGTCGACAAGGGTTCGACAAAAGGACTTTAAAATCCCGTACGCTTACTACATTCGTTTCCAACCGCGCACAGTTTGGTGACTCGTTTTATCGATTCGCAAGTGTCACCACTTGAAAATGACCGTGTACTATGTTTCTAAATAACGAGGTCTAAAATAGATCTACTACCTTGCAACCGCGCTATTTGATCCAATAATAGAGTTTCAAGTTCATTTAATGAGAAATTAGATCTATGGGGAATATAGACACGCCTGTTTTTCCTGTACGTTTAATTACCACGAAGATTTGCCTTCATAATCACTTCCGATTAATTGTAAAAGAAGGCTAAAATATTGCTATAATGATAGCATTTAAAAAGCCTGAATGTAACATCAGGAAGTATCTGGTCGTGTATCAAATGTCCGATTTCTTTCAATTATTGTGGTCGAGTCCTCAATCGATGAAATTATCGTGCTACTTCTTGTTTCCCATAAAAACTCAAAGTGTGTCCTAATATAATCGTCCTTTATTTGGTATTTATGTTAGAAAGAATAGTGTGGAAATCGCAGAAAAGATTATTTTTGTCTATTAAACTGGATAGATATAGTCTTAGACGCTTTTAGGATTAGTTTATTGCACAAGCCATAACTAATTTGTTGGCCCGTGTTGCACTTTTTTGGCTTGTTGTAGACATTCTAGTTCAACAAATTATGGAAGCGAGGATTAGGCCCTGGTTGAATTTTTGTAACCTACAATGAGTTTTCAACCAAACTTGAATCAAAATCGTATATTTCCGCATTGTACACCGTGTGTTGCCCATGATTGCAACTAAGCCGTTTACTAACTCATTAATGTGCTTTTCAGATCAGTACCGCTGTGGATATAGAGGTTTGTCAAAGATATGTAAAGGATAGTGAATGCCAAAATCCTCTAGTACACGCTATCGTAAAAAATATCTGTTCAGTATTCGAAAATTGAACGCTGTATCTCTGCTCAAATTGTTTGTGGTCGTTTTGGCCAATGGTGCTGTTCATTATATACGCCTTAAGCACTTGCTGGTTAACATCGTTTCTATCAACGGTAGAAATGCACTATGGATATCGGCAAAAATTATTTGCCAAATGACAAGCGGACGGGTGACATCGAAGAGTAGCAATCCTATGGGTTGAAATTAAACAGTGTGTTGATTATATGTATACCTCTTTCAACCGGAGGGAACACTATTGTGAATATTGTGCAATGGAGTATAAGGCAAGCAATAAGCAGAGAAGGTCCCGCGTCACGCCAACCGCGGCACACGATTATGACAACCCTACGAATTGTCCATTGGGTGACACCAAAATAAACTAAAGCACATACAGGACTGCTTTTCTAAGAATCAGGCGAAAATCTGGATTGATTATTAGCTAGAGCAGAACATATATATTTTACTTAACGCCACCCAGGGCGCCGACTGAATCAAATACTCTTAGCAAACACAAATCGCCCGAGGAAAAGTACATCCTAATTGCAAAAGTTCGTGGAGCAAAAAATAACCGAAGATGTGCTCAGACAACAAAAGGAATTCCTGGAATCATCTCGCCCTCAGTACAAATATACACAATACAAAAGCACCGCTCCACTAATGGTTATCTCCCTAAAAATTGTTAGGCGTGAAAAAATGGAAGTGGAAGCTTTTTTTACGATAGAATGGCTACATTCAGTTCAACCTTTTCGAAACATATTTTGTACAGTCACTTTCGTTCGTTTAGTCTAATTATAGATTAGAATTATTTTGTTTTCTAGACCGGTGTTACAATCAAAGAGGAACCGAAAAGCAAGTCTAAAATGATATTCTACGTATTTATAGATATGTCTAGCCTCTACGAAGCAAACAGCCAGCCTCCTCTTAGAGAGCCCTCGTTATGCTGGTTAAACAGAAGAGCCGATAAAAATGAGCTTATAACATGCCCGATTCGACAATGTTGAATTTATCGATAATAACTGTGCAATCTCTTAATCCCTTATCAGCCGTAGTCCCTATCAACAAAGGTGATCATGACACCTTTTTGAGATCCCAGCCAACGGAGCAGAACTGGCATCAGCTCTGGTAAATTATTTAATTAGATACAAGTCTTTCAACAAGAGAGTCTGCGGCTTCAGGCTTAGACAAAACAGGCAAAAGGAGACTCACTAGAAGTAATTGATATCATAGAAGAATTATTTAATAATAAATTTTGAATATACATAAGTATCGCGTGTCAGAACAAAAAATGCGTACTTAAAAACAAAAATAAAGTTATTATTTTGCCTTATGCAATCGTTTTTTGCTATTCGAACATTTTTTACGAAAAAAAACTCAAACAGGATTGTTTGGAATAAATTTTGCATAGAGTCATGAGTATAACAGAGAGAAGCTTTTGATATTTTATTTCCGATAAAAATTAATCTTAGGTAGAAATAAAAATTACTTATCAGTGTATATCTTACGCTCTGTTGTATCTCAAATTAGACACAATTTAGCCACGCTATAACAGATTTAACGCACTCTATTTTTAATATATAAATTCATCATTGTTACAAGAAGATTTGCTAAGATCTTCTTGCAAGATCTGCTAACTGTAGAGCATTCCCAAAATTAGTTTTTGGTGCTGTAAAAGCAATTTTAGCAGGAAAAAAAAAAAGACCTATTACGCTTGCCACATTTAATCGAGCCGTCGATCGACTTTATCAGTAGCTTTTATGACAACCTTTAAGAACGATATCCAACACGAACGAAAAGTAGAGATCGAACAAAGCCGTACCAAGTCACACCTAAGGAAGGCCCTACACCACAAACCGTGTTTATTCAAGTCGGCATAGAAACGCATCGCCTTGAACAATACCTTGGCGTCAGAGCTGTAGGTTTGGGCTGTTACAGCCGCCGCAGAGAAACTTGCCGCAGACCTGTAACGCCTGAGAAGACTTAGTTCTACAGAGAAGTGCTTCACTATGTTCGCCTTTATCTACGTGAATAACCTGTAACACGGAAGGCGAGCTTGAAAGCAGGAAACCGCGAAGAAAGACCACTTTTAGCTGTATAGGCCAGGTGTTCAATTACAAAATTATGCGTT
>MNPL01003466.1:0-12900 GCA_002081605.1 Tropilaelaps mercedesae | reverse complement strand
CAACCGCCATGATTAAACGATATCCCACACTGTCCTGCTCTAAATACATAAATATATAAACCAATAAATCTCCTAAGATCTTACTGTGCTCAAGTTAAACGTTGGTATTAAATCGCGGCAATGAATAAATAGTGCGACGTTTCAACACCTTTTAACTGGTAAGGTGCTCCTTCGTCATCAACTAAAACAAACGACACCTATGTTGTCTTTTGAAATTTGACTGTCAAGTTGAGCTTTTTTAATATCTATATCTGACATATATCCTATTTGCTCATAGATAATAGAAAAATAAGAACGTTTTTTTATTCAGTAGCAGTGTAGAAATGCCACGATCTTAGCCGATTAAAAGGTGAGGGTGTTGGAAAAGCAAAAAGGCTGTCTAGGCAACGAAGCAATTACCGGAAACGAAAGATTCAGCATGTTCAAAAAATTTCGCACGCAACTGATTACTAGTTGATATCTACCCGTGCTAAGTGCCACTCCGCGTTAACGATCGAAGCATAACAATTATTAGTTAACAGAACACTCTTTTTCTGTTTTTATACATGTAACTAGTGTATAACAAATTATTACGGTTACGAAAAGGCCATCGATAAGTGTATCGTTGAAACTTTTATTCACAAATTACTTTACATTCTTAATCATATTTTAGTGTCGATACTCTGCGTCAACGCCATGCATGCTCCCTAATTAATTAGGTGGCTATCCCCTGCAGAGAAAAAAATGAGTGCACATTGATCACAATGGTCAATAACTGATGCTAAAATTTTTAGTCTGATGGGATATACTGTGTGTCATATTACTATTTTCATTGGCAAAACTCATAATGCTATAGGAACATATTTTTTAAAAAGAAATAATATAAAGTCAAGTGAAATGCTCTTTCATTAAAATGGGATGGTTAATAAACAACTATACAGGGTCTTATCACCATAGTTTAGGTAGAAAATGTTTCATAGTATCATGCGTGTAGAGCTCTACGTAAACATACTATGTAAAAACGGTGAAAGGTTTGCCGTTTTTCAAACAATTTTTCTACATTAATACAATAATTCGTATGTTTTATGTAAGTTGTTTTAATCTACATTTGGCAAAAAGGTAAGATTGGCATTAACACATTTATTCTTGACAATTTTGATTACCAAGGCATGAAAAATCGACAATAGAAAGAGCTTTTAAATTTTAGCACCTTCACACACGCCAAGGTATAAAGAAAACCCGACCCTGCGTAGAGCATTATAATGATTCACGGCAGATATTTGCGTAGATAGCTCAGCCGCTGCTAAGATGTTCCATAGATTTTTAGGAATTTATAGAAGGAACGTGCAGAGCTTATTTGCGGGGGATGAGTTTTATCCTTATAGAATAATCTAGACAATGGTAAAATTGAAAGGCGTATAAAAAAGTAAAGCATATTTGTAGCAATTTGTATTTTGCTCTGAACATACGTTAATCCATAATAGATTGATCATCGAGCCGATGTTATGAATGATACGTTTGCATGCGCGGACATTTCACTAGATCACAGTGTGTAACGGTGTATTTTACGAAGATCTGCGCACAAATATGAAAGAAATATGCCTGGTGATAAGTTATGCCTGGTGATTAGGCTTTATTTTATTTTCTTTCACTTCCTTTATTAAATAGCCTTTATTGGTAGTGGGAGAGGCGAGCCCCTTGCGGAAAAGAAAGAGTTCTGTGAAAATTAAAGGTTTTTGTATGGACTAACAAACTCCCGAAAGACAAAAGATATCTAAAATGCTAAGTATATCTATAGTTTATAGAAGTAATATTGAAAAGTTGCAAACATTTTTTTCTTTTAACCTTTGTCAGCCAACTACTGAAGAAGACACCCATGTGTTTTGGACAAATCGGAACCTCTAAACGCCAAAAAAATTATTGTAGGTAATTTTGAGCCTGTTGTCGATTACCAAATGTGGCTACACGGTTTGTTCACTGGTGCATCTATGTGAGGCTAACGTGCGTCAACTATTAGCCTACCTGCTACATCATATAACCATTCATTTTTTCCAATATGCTTCCTTAATTCTATTTTTCCCACTAGATACAGATGATCATCGTGACATAAAAAGTCTTTCCCCAGCAATGAAGGAGCGTGTACAAAGCCTTTACATTATTGTGCTAGGAAACGACTTTTCGTTTCTTTCGCGCTCTTTCACCCTGCCGACCGTTAGTTACGCTGCTGCCAATTGTCTTTACAACTGGTTGTATCTCCACTCACTCAGAGATAGCGAAAAGTAAATGACCGAAGCAGATAGCAATGCGGTCTAATCTGGGCCTGTGCAATTTGTGCGGTTACTATATAAAGAAGGGTCATTACGGATGGCCTTGAAATGGTTGGAAGGCTTTATAGGTTATCCATGTAAATGAATGTTGTTTTTCTACTATACAAAGTGTTTCTAGTTGTTTTCCTTAGCACAATCCTGATAATCCGATTATAGCCGCCAGAACTAGACTTGATATAAAATTATGTCTCATTAATCTCATTAAGAGTTGGGCACAAATCTGCCTGCAAATCTGTTCTTGAATCTAGTTTGTGTACAAACCGCTGATAATGCAGTTTAATCAGCCCAGTTTTATGTTGCACTCTTGTATTGCTTATTATCACTCCGTGTATCCTTGTTTCGTTGATATTTTATCGTATTGCATCAAACAGTGAATGCTAATATTAGTTGTACATTTACAAAGGTAAAGAAATCATCGAATTTATCATGCCTTCCAAATTTTCTAGCCAGTGACTAGCTTTCATGTGGAAATCGCCAATGAGTTTCGCGAGTAGAGGATTCGCCATTAACATTAGAACGTTTCACCACTCTTTCTTAAAACTTTGCATTTGTTTTCTAAAAAACTTTAAAATAGTTTTTACGATAAGGAAGCCAAACGTCCAAATAAAGTTGAAGCAATATAATGCTTTCTAAGAATCAAAAAGAAACCTGTAGTATTTATAATAACGAAACGAGAGCATACCAAATCAGAGGTGCCAAAAACCGTATGCACTGAATTACTCATTGATTTCAACGCAGAATCTTCGATCTACAAGATTCACCGGGTGCTACGTTCGTCAATCGTTAATGCGTATTAACCTTTCCACCAATACCGTGCGACTGAGTCGATTTAAGAATATAGAAAAGTCAAAATATACACAGCCGAAGTCTATGTGATTCCGCCCTAAACCATATTCACTATTTGAGGGGCCGTCGATTTAGCACGGATGAAAACAGTGCTAATGTGCATTTAATATATTACGCCTGGCAAGGTATTGTTCGAGACCCTCCTTTCAACTTTTTAAAAACGCAAACAACTGGCACTGGCCCTTTTCATAATAATGAGCCAATGCTTCGAAAACTGCTTTGCTCTTCATGGCCAATAATATTTTGTTTTACTCCCTGCAAATTACTGAGTATGAAAACGTGGACTCGCTAATTTATCGAAAACTGCTTTGCTCTTCATGGCCAATAATATTTTGTTTTACTCCCTGCAAATTACCGAGTACGAAAACGTGGACTAGCTAATTTAATGTCATTTTTAAGACGTACTTTTATAGTTGATTAGTTCATTCTCTGTGTACTTGTGATGTATTGATTTTGGCTTGTTCCAAGAGAATTCACGTAACAAACACTGGCGCTAAAATAAAATATTTTTTTAATGATCTGTATATATTTAGACGATATGCGGTTAATATTTACAAAACTTCACACAATACGCTTTTCAAAATCTGCTCTGTGCTTTCTTCCAAACAATTGAAAGTATTAATATTTTAATTATGTTAGGTTTTTCGACCTATAAGAATTTGTTTTCTAAGTTGGATTTGTTTACTTGGTCTAAAACAACAATGCATACAGACATAACTCGCTGTGTGTGCCGTAGAAAATTGTACATTTTCGGTCAATGCTCGTGTGGCATCCACCAAGCGTTTTGGCTCAAGGCCTCACAGATCGCATTTAGGCACAACAAACTTCCCAATTTGTTGGATTTTTACACATCTTGTTGTATTTCATTAAGTGGTGTTTCCACCTAGCTCTGGACTTCAAACAAGTCAGGCCAATCCGATTATTTGGTTGGTTGGCTGCTTAAGCTACTTGCCCGTAAAATCTTTGACGTTAATCCTGCGATTGTATTTGACGAAGATTGAGGTCGGAGGCTGTTTTGTCGAACCGCGTAAATTTTAACTGGAATTGATGGCTATTCTATTAAAACATCTGGCGTCCCAGAAAGGTGTCATTTCACAGACCATCCTTATTGGCCGAAATTAAAGACGGAATAAGAAATTGTGGGCTTTTTATCGCTAAATTGACTACTGTCTAGCCCATCCGGTTATTTATGTACGGTTGAATTTGTTTCTCTTCATCCTTTCAATGCTGACAGGCTACCAAGGTCTACGTTAACGGAGCTGGTCGGAGACTTCAAAATGGCTGACGACAACTGTAAACACATATGAAAGCACGTTAGATGTCTTTAAAGCCTCTTTTCATCCATGATCCGTCGGGATGAAACAAATTGATTGCTTCAATGTGTGCGTCTTTTAGGCGTCGTTTTAAATGTATACATATTCACATGAGTTAGACTTCCATTTCGGCTTTTTTACATATTAAAATTTTCAGCTGCATCTGATGAAGCAATCCTCAGCGGTGAGAAATTCATTCTAATAAATATGTACAACTGACAAGATGAATCCTGAATTCTTCCCTCCGTCCGCGAATATCTTCGATTATTTTTGGCTCCACGAACTTTTGCAGTAAGCGTGCAACTTTTTCCCGGGTAATTTCTGTTCGTTTAAGGCGTTTGACGCAGTCGACTCTCTCCTGTGTTCGGTCGAGTAGAATATCCCTATTCTGTTCTAGGTAATGCACAATCCAGGACACTGCCTGGTCGCCAGAAAAGCAGTTCTCAATGTGTCTCCGTCCTTTCCAGTGTCGTCCAACAGGCAATTCTTCTCGTACAGCAGTTACAAGTCGTGTTCCAGGTTCGCGTGGCGCGGAACTGCTCCGCCCTGTTACTTGCCCTATACTCCATTGCACAAAATGTATTTCCTCCTGTTGCGGGAAGTAAAATTATAATCTAAACACTGTTCTGAGCACTCGGCCCATGTTAACACGATGGAATATATAATAATAGTTATCTAATAGATATAAGCATAACACTTCACTTTCTGGCGTCACTTCTCTGATTGCCACTTAGTAATTGGTCTTTGCGAGTGGTCAATGATGTCTTTCTACAGTTGCGCGCAACATCATGTCCTTCTTTCTAATTTCTGAAAGGGCAAGCCCTTTTAGCGGCACAACTGACCACTAAGTGTTAAAAGCGCAAGTAACAAACCACAGTATTAACAAAAAAAACTGCAAGGCTACTCGAGCCGAACTTTCCGCGTTGGATTTTAAGTATTTCACAAAGATACTAGTTGTCCTTACGCTGCCGGATACAGCCTTTGATATGTAGTCCACCTCTGAATTTACTTTTACACCTGTGAATAATACTTTTTTAGTTAGAGGTTCGTAAATATATTACAATAGTGTCAAAAATATAAATCATATACGGAGCTAATTGGTCTCTGAGCCTACAACACTATTATAGGTCTAGCTGAGAGCGATGACACCAATGTAACTAAACCGAATTAAAAACGACAAAAGCGAATTTCATGAATTTAACACAGTTAAAGTCATGAGCCAATACCCAAACGAATCTTCCAGTTTCATTGACTTCACCATTAAGGTATACCCTAAATGATTTTTAAGAAGAATAATCTGAAATTCTTCGGCTTTTTAAGTACAAAAATGTTCATCTCCAAAGAGAAAGAAAAAACTTGAATAAACCTGAAACGTCTGGGTTAATTGTTCACGGAATTCAATGTCAGTTGGTGTCTTGACCGATAAGTGTGAGCAATAGCAATCCATTTGGTTTTAACTACGATTTATCTGAACATTTATTCTAGCTACAGAATCTAGGGAATTCTGAATAAATCTTAACAACGTTTCAATTTTTGTCCGTGCGATTTTGATATTTGCTGCAAAACTCACATATAACGAGTGGAATCATATTCTAACAGTATCTACCACCCAATTATTCAGATTCATATGCGGACATTTGCGGGATGTACGGTCCGTTCTGGGACTTGATTAATTTGCTTGACGGGTTGGTAGCTAGAGCGTGACTTTTCAGATGGGTTTCAATATCAACAAAATGCTTGGCGCCCGTGCGATCTCATTTCTGGACGACACCGTTGTCTGATGTTAACTTTCCCTATTGGCGATTAAACGCATTAGTCAACTCATCTTACATTTTAATCTTAGATTTTTTTGTTAGGCTTTCACTAAGAATTCTAAGCAAGTTCGCTAAATAAAAGTTAGCCCAACAATGTGATCAACTGAAATTACAATATATTGTACCTATTACAAAAAAAATAGCGGTTACAACTGACCATATTTCATATCAAGTTGCACAAGTACAGCAAATCGAATTTGTCGAATTCAAGAAGTCAAAAGTCTATTTCTTTCAATTTAATTCTATTTACAAATCAAGAAAAACAGGCGTACTATAGACGTAACATAACGCGCCATACCACTACAAGAAGAATGAGAAAATTAATCAAATAAATAAACGTAATAAAAAAATCCACATTTTAAAATATCAGGGTAAATTTACACGTGTATGGAACGACAAGTTAATCTTTAAATCATTTGCTTATCAAAAAAGATGAAGACCAATCCTAAAAATAAAGCGCAGCAAAGAGGCAGGTTTTCTTCAAAGCGAAGATGAAGAATTTCTTTGTTCATTCGAATAATAACACCCGAATCTGGAATACCGAAAACGACTAACACTGAGCTAAGTCGGCAAGCTGTCACATTGTTTTGATATGAGACGGGAGTTTAAATGCCGTGCTGAGTGGGACGAATACACGTTTAGTCTTACATTATGCTCTCAAATTTTCTATTATGAATTATAGAGCTATAATGTGACACATGAATATGATCCTACAGTTGGTAAAGTTTCATCTACTAACCGTATATGCTGATCACGGTTCTAAAATAAAACTAGGGATCCACCGAAATTAGTGATTTTTTAACTTAGCCGATGCTTGTCTTATCTGCATGGACATTTTATGGAGTTTCAAATTATCGCTTTTGTATGTTTCGATCGAATAGTTTAATTTCACTCATTTATAACTAATCTTGTGATGTACTGAGACGTCGAAGCCCATAGCAGTAGAAAATTTTAATATGCATAAGAGCTCAAATTTAAAGTGGTCGGTTTTTATATACACGTTCATCATACTTATTTCAATTACGACCGAAGCTCGTTTAGATTAATATCGGAAATCTTTTCCCAGGGATATGCCTAGCTGCGTTGAGAAGTTCGTCACATCCAGTTCTGATTTCATAACACCAAATTCCACAAAACCACAATTTCTAACTGTGGCTGAGTGTAAACACGGGATGAATTATGCCTGCGCCAACGGTTCTTTTAGCAATGAAATTAATCGGGGTACAATTATTATCAGACATTTTGGCTTGAAATGACAGCAATAACAAAGAGAAATCTTCCCGAAAATCTGCTAGCGTTTCGGACTATGTTTTTCGATAAATAGTCATTGGAACTATTTGATTGCTATTTTTGTAGATCCAGCTTATCTTGTTCAACATAGCGGTGCCGGTCAAAGCGACTAACAAGTAATCGAAAATTGTGAACCACCTGAGCGTGGATCACTCTTTCTGTCCTTCTTATATATGCCGATAGATATCGTATTATTATTATTATTACTGTTATTATTCTGTAGTCATAGCTAGAATTCCAACATCGTGTTTGTTTTAAGAATGCAAAAAACTATAGTGATGGGCTTTGAATCTGACGACAAACATAACGCGATCCTCTACTTAAATTTACACGCGGCGCAGGTACTCAGGAACGCACCAGTTTTGCACAGAGGATAGAAATAGCATGCAATACATAATTTTCAAACTAAGTTTATGCCTTCGCAAGAACTGCATAGGTATAAGATTCCCGAAATAATTCATTTCGATGATGACCTTTCCACTGTCTAAACTATCTAATAATCAAGTTGTAACGTAGGTCAAGCTGATGTCTATGCATTAATCAAGCGTTAGTTATCGGGACGGCCTGAACTTGTTTCCCAATTAAAAAAGAAAATTAAATAATTGACTTATCAAATTAAACGGCGTGCTTTGAGGTCTTATAGTCACAAATTCTTAAAATTATATGGAGACAGCAAACGCAATATTTGAACTAAAAAAATGTATGCATTGACAAACCGAGCCCTATTTGAGTAAACTCAGTTACATATGCGAGTCTATGAGCATTCGCATTATAAGCTCTACTAAATGAGCAATCTCGCATAAGCATAATTGTTAAAATCTATATAGTATCGATCACTTCCTTTCAACAAGTGGACGACCGTTAGCATCAGGTAGATAGTCGCGTCCGCAGAAATCGATTGCGGCTGACCGACCTAATTCATTACCATACTGTTCTCTTAACCGATATTCGATAGTTATTGAATGTAATAAGAACCAACAGTAATTTGATCAACAATATTTTTAGCAACAATATTACGCTGAGATATCTTCTAGGTTCTATTTAGTACCTCTGAAAAAGTGTATTAGTTGGACTAGGAAACTTTTGAGGACATCAACGGGGACGTAGAGCGCCAATAGAGAAATTGAGCCATTTCAAGAAAGCGAAATGACACAAAGAAATTTTATGTATAGGTCGAAATGGGAAGTCAGCTTCAGGCGCACCATTCGGAAATAATATGCCAAGAACTGGGTGTCACAAAATACATTGGCGCGCTAAAAGCAGTACGCAAAAGCTTCGTCCAAATATTCAACAATGTTATTTGATAAACGTAGAATCTGTTGTAGTTTCGGTGGTACAAAATTTCCATCCTTGTGCAGATCGTCAAATTGACAACAAACTCACGAAACTAAATATACTTAATAATTTGTTAGGGTTTTTAAAGTAATTAGTGTAATGTACAGTATTTCATGCGTAAGTCTGTGTATGCACACTTCATTAACAATTGACACAAAATTTCGGAAAAAATAAAATATATCAATTAGTATATTGTCATTTTTATCTCCATAGAAAAATTCTACAGCCCCAATATTTTTTTATATTATATATAAAGCTTGGACTTTCAGGGTTTATTATCGTTCGAATAACACCTTTCAACGAGTCCTTGTTTACCTATGTAACAACTCAATAACAAAATAACACTACAGTATTGCACAAGGGCTTTCCTGCTAGGTTGGACATAGTCCAATATATCGATGAATGTCTCGGACTTTCTCTGCCAGTGAAAAGAAATTGTTTACTGATAAAGCAAATACCCAATGTTCTGCCTTTTGTAATGCTGGCTTTTATTATATGCACAATATGTCTTAATCATGCGCTTAACCGATGAAAGAACGAAATTCATATTGCCTCGTCCAAATGGTTTTCGTGATGGTTTCACATGGAAGTCTGCTCAACCGCATGTGACGATAAACACGACTGGATATCATGTCCATTGATTCCTTTTCTCCTTTTTAACTACCCGTCATTGTTTCGATTTTGTCACCAATATACAAGTTTCATGACCTTTCTGGTTGACTCAAATGCTTGTGCTCTTGCGTTGTCAGTCTTAATTAATTCGATTGACAATGTATGCACAGACCAGCTTTCAGCGTATAGATCTTGTTACATCTTCGTATTTCTTCTGAACAAAAAGACCGACTAGCTTCACCATACTCGTCGCGTATTTCATTGATCGGAAGATACTTTGAAAAGATATATATATATATATATATATATACAATGTCTGCTCTACTCACATTATTAAGACTACCGCGTCTTAGCTTACGAATGCGATCTTTCACCCTTATGCTGGCAATTTGAGAGGTTGCAAGCGGTATAAAGTCCTTCTTATTAGAAACGTATGAATACCGCGAGGAATCCTTAAATTCTTCGAGCTTACGTCCTTGATTGCGCTGGACGTATTCCAACGTCCATGTAACTGCTTCGTTTCCAGTAAAGCAGTTTGCGAAAGCTTTAATTCCTTTGCGATGGAGCCCGACAAAAAGCTCGGGCCGTATAGTCGACACTAATGTTCCAAGCTCTTGTCGTACGGAGCTACTCCGTAAAATGGACCGACTCGATTTTCATCTCCAGCTTTTTTCGAAAAAATATTCATAGAGTTTCACTTAATCCAAGCGTTAATAATACGAATGGCGCGTTCCAGATTGAAAACTGTTGTCTACAGGAGTAGGCATCTAACTTAACTAAGCGCACATCACTTCTTTAATAGCAGTTCCCCCTCGTCCGAAAGTGAAAGCAGTGTAGCAGAGTGCCGTAAATACTCCAATAAACGGAATGAGGTAATTCACTTTCGAGCTAACTCACAACTGCATTGCCTTAAGAAAATGCGTAGTTTATCCATCACAGTGGTAAATACCAAGATGTAATGAAAATCGCTTCAGATAAAAAACACAGCCTAAATCTGAGTTGCGATCATTTCACGATCTCACGCCCGACAAAGTAAATCGTCAAAACCGTCTAATGCAACACAGTCAGGACCTGCCTTATAATCACACTCCACAACTCCTCTCTAAATGTAAATGACTTGCTGCATAAGATTCTATTCAGTCAAGAAAGAGGTGACAAAAGTAAAAAGGTAAGCAGTCCTTGGACTCACAAACGAATTGTTTTAAATCTACACCTAGGAAATTCAACGGCAAGTGATTTATTTTTTTCCAAAAAAGACATAGCTCCTCTTTTATGAGCCGTTCGGTTACGTCACCGACTATATGCTTGCTTGTCTACTGAGCACCGTTTCCTGAAAAGCAAAAACTTAACCGATTAGGTACCGCTGTGGCTAGGGTTAGAACGGTTTGGTTGATCGTTGTATTGCTGAAGTGAAAAATCTAGGTAAAAAATTTTGCAAGACATACTGAGCTCTAGGACACAGTGTTGAAATAAACCATTTGAGCTTATATATAGCAAGCGTGTCTGCCATTTATATGTTGCTGTATTACTAAATGCGATTGTCTGATCCGTATGTGGTCGACTTGGGCATTTCTTTAGCCACTGTCGCCGATTCCTGTCAACTATATATTGTGGCCCCTACCCATCTTCTGTGTAGCCTCCGTGCATTTCACTGAAGGCCGCCGCGAGTTGCTTGGGTGGAGACTTTGAATGGGTCATTGACCCCAAAGCGGTCATCTCCCAGAAGATTTTTCCAAGGAATAAATGGGTTCCGCCGTAGTCTCCGCTTTAAACTTACGCCTTTAATTCATACACTATTATTAACTATTATTAGTTTTGATTCGCCTAACCTTAACCGAAGCGCATCACTCAGACTACCTGACTATCCTACGATGAGATTCCTTGTTCTACAATTGGCCGGTGGTTCAGTGCTCTTCTGTTTCGCACCCGCTACAGATACAGATTGAGCTTTGCCTTTCCGTAAGCCAACGACAACTCGTACGAAACCGCAGTTCTCTTCATAACCGACGTTCGACCATCAGTCGGCTGGCGGAACTCGGCAAGGTTGACGTCAACGAACCGGCGGAATTCCGTTGCCCGGACGACGGCGCAGACTCGTACCACAACAAGCCACGACGACGCTGCTACGGAGCAACCAAAACGCCTGAACAACAGATCAGCCGACGCGGGTTCAGCAGCGCCGCTTGAAAGCAAAGTGATAGTCCTTCCAACGGGTAACACGGCGCAGTCGTGTGGCAACGACAGCGGAAATAGCATATAAACACACACACACACACACACACACACAAACACACAGGCAAGTAATTGACAACAGCACTGTAAGGGTACTGGACATCAGGAGTTTGTCCCAGAGAGTCAGTCTACTTGAAAGTGTTTTTTTCGTCCTCTATCTCGTAACTAAGTTGGAAACTAAGTGTAAGTGCGAGAACCATTGTGGGGAATGAAGCGGTACAGTGGCCATTGTGTAACGGGATGCCAGAAAAGTTCCTGCGGTCTGTTAGTTGACATGTTTATAGAGTGACGAGAAAAGTCACGCTAGGCCCGTATCGTGTACGAGAAAACGGTGTTTAGCAAAATATACGATGACAAAGTAGATAAAACGTACTCTGCCTTAATGGAATTTCATCTACGTGACGCAGATCCTTTAATCAAAGTGGCTGTTCGGTTTACCTTTGTGGCTGAAAAAAATTAGCAACCAATGATCTCTAAAAGTCACGAGAAGGTGGCTGGCCGATATTAGTGTTAAGTGCCTGTCCAAGAGCCTGAATTCTATTTAAGTGCAGCGGATATCAAAATGACTACTCGGATGATTCCCATGTGAAGCCCACGGTGCTCTTTGTCTATTCCGTCCTATACGATCCATGCTGCCATACCCGCTTGGATATGTGTTATATCGCGTTGCTAAGGAATCACTTTGTCGAGAGCGCGCGAACTGTGGCAGCTACGCCTGTCTAGTTTGATTATTATATAGATTTGACTCTTCAACTATAGGCACATCGTTTACAGCACACTGAGGGCAACAATCGAAAGCTTCAGTGTTGACAGGCGTTGGCGCGTCGACGGCGAATCCAAGACAACGCAATGCCGATTCTTGATAGATGCTGGAATCCTCTTATGATGTACCACTACACGAATGTTAGATTTGGCACCTACTATGTGGCCGTCTATACGACAGTAAGTAAACATTTTTTGATGCTTGTTTGGTACACCATCGTACACGTAGAGAGTCAGCGTCCCGATTACTATTACACATTTTGAAAATAAAAAGGAAACATTAATACTCAAATCGTATGAGACATATTAGGATGTTTCATTATGATGTTTGAATGGCCATGGTAAAACCTAATGTGAATGAAAGTAAAGCTATATATATATATATATATA
>MNPL01003465.1:18556-34417 GCA_002081605.1 Tropilaelaps mercedesae | reverse complement strand
TATATATATATATATATATATATATATATATGTATATATATGGTTAGTATGTGTGAATTCTACATAACAATGCTAACAGCTTAAAGAGTGTTCTGAATTATATGCTTTGACTGCACTACAGCCGTCTGCGGCTGTAAATCTTGTACTCACCCTTGAAAGTGGGGACACCCTGACTTGTTTATAAGTATCACTGCCACCAGCTACACAGTTTGCTCCGTTGTCTTCTCTTTATCGGTCGATGTCCACTGTTGGCTAAAGGTGAGAAACTTTAGCCTCATCCGCCCTGTAACCTACTTGCGGTGTTGGGTGTCGTTATTAACGTGAACAACATGTTACAGTCCACGGTAATCGCGCACGCTGGCCTTTTCTGGCTGATATCACGCGTGGCAGAGAAACACACCCGCCACCAATGGTGTATTTGCGATGAATCTGCCTGACTCATAAAAATGAAAGACACACGCCAGCCATGTCATGTCGCATTTTTCCAGAGTGTAGGCAGACATCGAGGTAGGGAGAAAGCAATGCTGTCTGAGAAGGTGGAAAGAGTGAAGAAGAGTATGCCAGAAGCATAGCCTGAAAGGAGAGAAAATGACGGGTCAATGGTAGCTCGGCACGTATTGAACTAAGCAGCATTCAACCCTGAGCGCTAAGTTGAGTCATGATCGATGCGTAACTTCGTGAAAGTTAATGCTACATACCTTGCCGAAAAAGCAAAATGAGTGTTCGCATATGCATGAATACTCGTCGTCTAGTTCACCTGATAATGTAGTATAAGCTGGCTATTATATCGAATTGCTTTTTCGTTGCCACTTCCGGTCGTATTTGAGTACAAATCTGTGATATGAATACATAAACTGAGCATGTGTCAGACTACGCAAGGTAACGCAGTTGCGCCAAAGAGCAGAAGCGATAGTGAAACTCTATCATCCAGCAAGTACGACTAGCCTCGTTTGGGAAACAAAGAGGGTAAATTGAAATGTGAAAAACATCCACACTACCGGATGTTTATATTATGTTTGTATCTTTAATTTCTACCAAGGTTATAGTCAACTCATCTGCATGCAGTGAAATTACGTCTGTGATAGGCTCAATATACCGCCTAAAGTTTGTCACCGGCACATGGCTGCAAGCTTGGAAAGTGTGTGCTTGGAGCAATGAATCTTATTGAAGAGTTTGCTTCCGCTGCTGTTGCTACTAAGACAGCTCCGGTTGCAGAACGGTGGGAGAATGGCTGCAGTGGGAGTGGAGCGAAGGAGTCGTAATACAGAACACTGAATTTTCATCTATCTCAAATGAACGCACTGAGCTGTCTGCTTGTCTGTCTGCCTGCTAGACTGGCTGACTGAATGGATGCACGTATCACAGGTCGGTGGACGGCTTGAGTTGGGCATGATACTGACGCCCATTTGATCAACCTGGTCAGGCAGACTAAGTGGCGTTCATCGCTACGCCCGAAAGAGTTTCAGAATTATTTTTTATGCGGACAACATGGCAGCGCACTAACATGACCATGAGCAACAATGCGGACTTTTGAATGTCTATTCGGCCCGTTCTGTCACTGCGGAAGCAGAAATATTGCTCTTTATCCAAGAAGACGCCCAGTGGGACACTTCTAATGAATGTATTCTTCAAATAATGTTACAATTGTCTCGAGAAACTTTGCAAACTATGGCAACGACCTTACAAACAAACCTTTGCATGTTCTAATTGTTCATACGCAATGCATTTCGGCATTTCAGCCAGTTTTAACAGCGTCATAACCCTTCTTTCTAAATTTAATGATCTAAGCTTAATGAATAAATGAATAAAATGAATGAAATTATTTACCGCTTTTCATGCCCAAAAGACAATTCTTGTAACAGTATGCTCTTATGACTATGATATGCAGGTTGTTTGGCCATTTTAGGAAATTTTAATATGTGGCTGAAGGCAACACTTTCATACGGTCTAATTCCAAGGCCTGATTATTTCGTTCTTATTTAATTCTTTATTCCAATGCACTACAATGTGTACGTACATAAATTTAGTCAGCCGTTTTCTATGTAATAAGCATAATAGTTGCAAACTTTGCTATATCAATGGAGTCGCCAAACGTTGTAATCATATTTGTGAATGTATGTATATGGATAGACACTTAAACTACTGAAATGTAGGAAAGGATGAAACTATTGTTTCATTCCTGAGCTCTGAGCCTGACCCTCTTGAAGACTCCGTCATTGACTAAAAGATAGATTGAAGATTTCATGTTGCCTTTTCTTTGCGGTGAACGTAGTGATACTATTTCGATAGGCAAATAAAAAAATGTGATACAGAAACCTTGCAAGTCACTGAAAAGCGCTAGAGTGACCCGCAAGAGTACCTTAGAGCGCACGCCGGGAATAACCAGAACCACTAGATATGAATATCTTATGCTGTGCCTCTCGTTTCCATGTTTGGGTGTCGTAGAAGTATCGAAGTGCTAATCTTCTGAAGAGCTATCCACTTCTCGGCATCACGTGAGCGCTGTCGGTTGCTTCAACAAAGAGCACTCAACACTTTGAGCTGTAGAACTGAATACTGCCAAGGTAGACGATGACACTTGGAGAGCCGACCTTAGCTGCCACTCTGAATCGAACAGCAGACGCAGCCCAGAGATCACTCCGGAATCACCCCATGGGCTGCCACCGACGGACGCCACTACCTCAACTATCACTGGCACAAGCAATTTTGCTGGTGCATCGACAGATTCTTTCTCAGAGTTCATGAGGGATAGGAGAATTGACTTGACAAAGTTGATCACAGCCTGGATGCGTCATGGCTAGGTATATATTGCACGCTATAGAAATCTGAGATGAGACTATATGTAGAACAGTGGTTTTAGACTAACGCATATGCTTTAAATGTGTCTGAGCGCGTCGTGTGCAATTACCTGAAAGACTAGGCCACAATATAACATTATATTCCATCATAATCCCAATTTACGCATGTAAAATTCAGGAAAAACGACGAAATTATTTGTTTCAGGAGTTCTTCCATTGTCGGGGAGCCAGTCGAAACCCAACAACTGATCCAGATTTACTGAGTTTGTTTGAAACTTGATGCTGTATCACCGTGAACGACAACTCTTCTGATTCAAACTGATTAGTGCCCTGATGGGTGTCTTAGACCAACACCCTTCTATAATGGAAGCAGCCAAGTAGTCTCAAATATGTGTGTTCGTAGCTGCTTGAAACCTTTCTGAAGATATGCCTACCGACTTTCCTTTAACCCATGTTCCGGCCTTCCTTTAACTTCTTTGAAGAAGCTCACTTTTAGCTAATCTATAGTATCACCAAGATGTTTATGATTAGCTTCTCTAAGCCCCAGCTTTTCCATCGGATCTCATTCTTCACTCTCAAGACATCTCGTATCTCCCTCCTCCTCAGAATTCCATTTTAAGTCGATTAGATTTCACACCTCTCTACCGAAACACTATAGCTTGAAGGCCTAAAACGCTTCGATAGGGAGTGCTAAGCGTCCTTGGGTTGATTCTTCTTTTTACTTTAATCCATTAGTTGGAAGGATTCATCTTAAAACAACCATATCTATTCGTCCTGTTACGTTACAACAATTAATATCCATCATGTATTAGAAATTATTATTTTCGATGATCCTTTTATAAAGCCAGTCATAGACCTACACTTGCCGTTGCCTCGAACTGTGACAATAGCGAATTGACCTTATAGAATTTATTATGGATGGAATATTACTATCCAACTGACAATTAAAAGAAAAAGCGTACTATATCGTCGAAAAATAGGCATCGTTATCTTTACTACTGGCGGAGCAAGTTGTAAGCACAATTTTTCTTCCACCCGACACAATCTTCTACCAAAAGTTACAGCATTTTATTTGACGTCCTAATGCCCTACATATTTTCTGAGTATATATTTCCTTTTAGTAAAGTGTATTTTCCAGTGTTTGCAACATTTGGATTAACTATTGGAAAAGCTACTACTTTTTCTATGCCATTCGGACCCTTACAAAGAAACAGATCTAGTTAGAAAAATATTTTTTCCTATTTTTATGATCTGGCTAAGTAGTTTTAGAAGATGGACCAGCGTACGGCGATAGACGTTCCCTATATTTTTTCATATTCTGGCAGCAGAATCGAAAGTATCCAAGCTTAGCGTTTTTGAGCAGATTTCAGCGATGCGACACAGCCGCAAGGAGAGAGGAGAAAAATGAGTGTTGCTGCGAGAGGGTTACCGATGTGGTGGGTAACAGCCGTCACTTGGTTCACCCATGAACTGGTGAATGGGCGACGCTATTGGTTGTTACTGACAGACAGTATCGTACATCTTTTGTAGCGTTGTCTGTCACCTCTGTTTGATCTCGTCGTTTTGTATGTGTAATATTCCTAACCGTGTTCCACACAACAAGAAGCGGTCGGTCGCGTCATGCCACTTAACACTTAACTACAACACAATTCGTTCGTAACCACAGCACAACAACCTTACGCCTGTTCACTCGTCAGAAGAGCAACCACGCACACACACACACTAGCACAAACGCACAAGAAAGATCCGATATAGAAGCAAGGAAGAAGAATTCTAAAGAAGCAATCCTATCGACAGTAGGGTTAGCCCTCAGTCCTAATATTGACGTCTGTAATTGTTGAGCACTCTCCATGTTAAAGCATCGAGAAGGACCCATTACCTCTTCGAGAAACCATACAGAAACCAAACAGTGATAGGTTAAAGAAAATATTCTTAAGGATTGTAAGAATACAAATACACAGTTAGGATATTGTAACGAGTTGAACACGTATCGATCTTGCGACCCCAAATTTTTGAACTAGATATGTGTATGTACTCAACGAGTTACGGTAGTGAAGGTGTGCATTGTCGACCGACTAGCACATCTAAAATCATAAACTACGTGGTATCGACACGCCTGATAGTTCTACTGTAGAGGCCTTCTTTTACATCTTAGAGGTTTACCTTAGCTATGCTTTAATTTAAAACTATGTGTAAGTTGGAAAACAGGATTAGTTGTTTCGTGCAACTAATGGCTAGTTGAAGGATGCCATTTGGGGATATTCGACATGAAAGGGCTATTGGTCAGTTATGAACTTTATGGAAACAATAATATGATTTTAGTGCTTCGAACCTTCGCGTAGGGCTTCGTAGTATCTACAAAAACTCTGGAGTAAATTTCAGCAATCCTAGGTAACGGATTCTGTAGATACTAAGCATATAAAGTATATCATTTATGTTTTCATTCCTACTGGAAATTGTTATTAAAGTGCACTCAATACCCTCAAATTTTCTAAGGTACATGAGAGCATAGAAACAGGATATGCAAGAAGTGCTCAATGGTTGTAATTCAATTGCTCAGAAATACTAAATAAGACTTATAAGTTACCATGGTATTGGTAAACATTTAGGTACTTATCGGTACAACCTATTGTATATAACTTCTTTGAGCAAATTCTGTACAAAAACCAGGACTCGAACTTTTCTTCGACCTTATGTAACTCGAGATTCCAATAAAAGCCTGAACGTACTTCAACAACTTGAGGGAAATTTCAAAAATAGTGAAATGGGTAACTCTCGTTATTTGACGGAATTTTGTCAAAACTTGAAATGGTCAAAAATGGTGAAAAGGGTCAAGTTGATGCGGGCTGAGTGATCTTGATCACTAAAAGTTATAGCATTTTATTTGCGTAGAAATCAAAACTTTTTTACACGCCTTGATAAGGCTTCAATTTGCTAAATTAAAAATATAGCTAGTATAGGCTCATTTATATTCAAGCAGTGCCCGATTCAAATATCTCAAAATAAGATTTTGTTTAGCAGCATCATACGTCATTATAAAATAGATGAGAAATTAAAATGTAGAATTAGTATTAAATAAAAATAACGAACGTATCGTATTATTCTATCTTGCTGAATTTATCTTTCCGCAAAGTCAGACTTACACGGTGTATGCTAGAAAATCATAAAAAAAAAATTTTTGCAGTTTTTCGGCAAAGGTTGTATAATTGATTGACAGTTCAACACTATGATATTATGTACATAACTGTTCAATAAGCCCTCTGTGCAATAAAATTAAGATTTGGGTCATATGTCAAATATAAAGGATGAAATTAAATGACACCTTGGTTCAAGCTTTGCACTTGAATTGTGTACTCTTACTGTATATTAGCTATTAAATGTGCGTTTGTTGTTTCCTATAGAACAAGATTAGTCTGAGCTGTTCTTGAAAAGCGAGAGAGAAAGAGAGAGAGAACACCAAAGCACTGGAATCATCGGCAGAGGCCCTCCGGTTGATTCTACTACTGGTCTGTGGCTGTTGGCTGCTTCATTGGCATAAGCCAACAAACCACGAAGACAAATGGTTTATAAATATCGCCATTTTTATGCTTGCCCATTTTCTGCCGACTGCAGCTTGTGTGCTGTTTGTGGTCGTACGCGACTCTTTCGAAATATTAACAGCTCACACTAATGTAGACTAGACTTTTGTTATATTTTTTACTTATATGCAAAAAGGCACGCATAGTTTATCCAGTATTGCAATCAGACCACATCTGTCAGTGTGCTAATTCTATCAGGGACTTGAGTAGAATCTACGCTCTGATTCTGGTTTTGAATTTAAAAAAACCTGTGAGTCGAAATTCAAAGGAACTTTTGTTTTACCAATCTTACCGTTCACTACGTGAACTGGCATAGATGGGTATAGTAATATGTTAAGGTAAAATTTGTTCGAAATTTGGGAATAAATAACAGCATTCATAATTTGCATCTCCTTGATGAAGATGGAAGCCTAACTTTTACAAGCTCACCATGAATGCAGGCGAAATTCGGTGTAGCAGTACCCCATGCGTTTAAGCTTATAGAGCCTCGTAGTGACAGTGTTAGACACGTTCATGTTTATACTGTTTGAAGAACTCGACTGACATTGAAGAATCTGATGATGTAATTGGAATAATTTACAACTACAGTATTATACGTCCTATTGAAACAATAGCGGCATCATATGAATGTAGGTTGCATATATAGTTGGTGCACTCTTGGCGGTTGCAGTATGATTTTTACACCCATCAACATTTTGTTCGATCTTCAACCTGATAGTGAAACAACGCATCCTCTATATCTGAGACAAAGGGACGATTCCCTTGATAAGCCATTAGAATTCTTTTTATTCTTTGTCGTTTTATTCTCATACAACCCAAATATAATTGGAGTTAATGCGGAATACAGTGAGGTATCTTGCCAGTTCCTGGTATATTTTGTCTTTGGTGAAATTCTAAGCGTTTTTCCTGTTCTTCCTTGTTAATATTCTAAGCTGGAGATAACCACATGGAAATTTTTTTCGATATGTGCTCTACTTCTTTTCTCACAATTGCTTCTTTACAGACCTCGGCTCAGGGCTATACGAGAGGTTCTCTGGGACCACTTCACATCATCTCATTTTGCTATTCGGTGTTGTTGTATCATTTTTTACCTACCAATTTTTACTAATAGATACCGCCTTCACCCATTGTGCATTCAAGTCGCATCAGTTTAACACATTACCTCTCACTATTTTAATGACAACTGAAAATTGAACGTGAACTTGAGGCTTTCGTTTACACTCTTCCTAAACTTTTGTATTCGTCGCCAGCGCACACAAAACTTGAAATGCGCGTCTCCTGCCAACCTTCTGCTGTTTGGTTACTCCATTTTGTACCAAAACCGTGCATTGCACATACGATTATTCTGTCATTTGCCCTTGTCACCACAACAGAAGAAGCCTAGTTTTTGAAGGTTGGACCATTCTCGAAGACAAAAGTTCTGAAAACTGAATGCATATTCACCACACTCTTTATGGACTATACAAGTACTCAGTCCTTGATATTGATATGTGAGTGCATGTATTGTTTGTTCTTGTTTATTGTTGTCCTTGAATTCTGGTCAGATGTGATGGTTGCTGTTTCCGAGGCATAGTGTTTGATCCCTTGTATTTGAAATCCACTTAGGCCCCTTGAGTTATGGCTATTCTGTGAGCTTTGAATACCGACAATAATCCCCTCAGCCAGTGTCATAGTAAACCTATTTTTCATCTAAACCAACTATCACAAAGGCAGTCTGCCAGGAGTTCAAATCGAAAACCTTTACATGGATTTGCATGGCCCATCCTGAAGCGTATCCCAGGCTTATAAAATGTAAAGTACGAACAGATGAACATATTAAGGATTCAATCCAGTCAAACCAAACCAGTTAAATGACAAGAAGGCTAAATGCACTTAAAATGACAAAAACTCTGTTAATAGATAGATTTTACTCAAAAAATCCAAAATACAAAGCTGTAGTGAGAGTTATAACGTTAATTTGTATTTTACCAAGAACATTTTTTGAAAAAAATTCATAAAAATATCTACTTACTGTGAAGGTTCATTGTTTGATAAACCGTATACGTATCTAGAGTTTATGTTTGAAGAAAATCCGTAAATTGTTTCATAAGTCACGCGTATTTTTAAAATTTAGTTTGCTAAATTACATTCTCTCCAGTTAAGACTGTCAAAAATGTAACCAGGTACAGCAAAGATTCATTGTTGAAACAAAGTCTTGTAATGGCTTTATGTAGAACCCATTTTTATCTCACCGGTGGTACTGACAAATATAACGGTTGCCTCTAACAAAGACACATTACTTACGAAATTACATTTTCCAGGAATGACAGCTTGATACGACATACACCAGTCTGTCTCATTAGCCAACGCTGTATTGGCTTTATTATCCAGTTTCGCCTCAACATCGGCCATAATCACGAGCGCTGGACCTCTAACATATACTACGGCGCTTATTAAGCCATTCAGCTATTAATTATTATTAAGCTATTAATTATTATTAAGCTATTAATTATTATTAATCTATTAATTATTATTAAGTTATTAATTATTATTAAGCTATTAATTATTATTAAGCTATTAATTAATATTGAGCTTATTAAGCTATTAATTTGGGGGATGTTTAGTACTTGGACTGAGTATCTAGGCTTTCAGCTTTAGTCCCTATACCCTCCTTGCTAATTGTACTGCCCGCCAGTTTATGCTAGAAGAATGACGAAAACATGTTTTAGGGTTTTAGGGCGATACCATCCGTTGGCATCGCTTAACAATATGGCGTCTTGCACCTGTGCTTAATGTTTTTTAGGTTCCATTCGATGATCACTCGGGTTTGGCATACCTTACTGTATTGAAAAGACTGAAGATTTAGTCTCCGATACTACATACATGAAGACGCCCAGATCATAAGGAGTCTCTTCCCCTTAAGGCTGATCTTTGACAGACGCAAGTACTGTGCAGCAATAGAGGGGGAACAGGAGGAGGACATTTCAGAGGCAACAGAAGAGGAAATCCTGAAAGCGGCATACAGGTTGACGCCAGGCAAAAAGGCTTCTGGCCCAGATAGGATTCCGGCGGAGATCATAAAATGCCTCTTTAAAACATGGATATCTGTGGTTACCCAGTGCGTCACAACGTTGCTCAGAGAGGAGAGCTCCCCTGAAACCTGGAAGTGGGCTTGGTGCTTGGTGCTTGTATCAAAGTCGCCTGGATCGCACAGGCCAATATGTCTGCTAAATTTCTACTTCAAAGAGAAAGAAAATATTGTCGAGCAAAGGCTGAAGATCGTTGCGAAGGAAAACCCCCTTCTGTCCAACAACCAGTTTGGCTTCTGGAAGAATAGATCAGTTCTCTCATTCATAGGAAGAATGATGGATGAGGCAGAGTATGAGAACAGGAGAACATTGAATACCAGGGAGCTGGTGCTCCTAGTTGTCCTGGACGTCAAAAATTCCTTTGACAGCATAAGTTGGAAGCTGATGTTGGACACACTGAAAAAAACGCGCAGCCTTGCGTACCTCGTAAGGATAATACCTGCAAGATTCAGGTATGCAGTATGATAGCCATAAGATGCAAGTGACAGCTGGTGTCTCAAAAGAGCAGTCCTGAAGCCGCTGCTATGGAATATAGCCTAAAAAGAGGTGCTGAACGCCGGGACGGATTTCAGACAAGTTTCAGGCAAATTCTGCTTGCATACGATGATGATCTGCGATCCTATGCAAAACTAAACAAGACTTCGAGCTGAAAAACCACGCCAATGAGATTCGAGGCCGCATTTGGATGACTGAGAACGATCCTGAAGTCGCTCTGCACAGGAGCAGGAGCGAGGCAATTCTTCTGACCGGTTGTAAGAGGATGGGGATGTCAGGATCATGTATGAGGGAAGAAATTGCCCTAAAGGATAAGGCCAGATACTTGACGAACTATGCAGACACAAGGCTGAGGGGTTAAGCACATTTAGATACCGGCTTGACTAGAGCAGCGCGAGGTTTGGCAACAAATTATGTGAAGCACTAAATGCCCGAGAAGTCTGACAAGGCGGCTCTATGCCGCAATCACGGATTCGATTGTTGCAGGGCCCGTATGATTTAGAAGATCAATGGGCGCCAAAGGAAGGGTGAACAAGCTGAACTGGATACAAAGGTCGATAGCTCTCTGGTGCGCCAGGGCGTACAGAACGAAGCAGCAATGGTTCTCGCTGGGATTACCTCTTGGCGTATTAGGGTGCAGCAAAGGAAGGGGTGGCAGAACGCTGATATCACAAGGCGACCTAGCTAAAATGGCATGATCAACGACTGGCAAACAAAATGGAGAAGCGAAACAGGCTCAGAAGGTGACCGTGCAGAGAATTAATACCGGACATTAGGACATGCTTAGATAAAAGGGGAGGGAAGAGATCACATATGAGTTTGTGTAGACCATCACGGGGCACTGGAATTTTAGCACATAATTGTATAGAATAGGTAAAAAACACACGAAAATTTGTAAATACTGCAATAGTGCGAATAAAAACTCCCTGGAGCATACACTGTTTTAATGTCAAGCATGCGCGCCATGAAAGGGTTCTCTACTAAGTGCTGAAGGACGGTCAAAGGTTTGGTGGACAAAATGATGGGCACTAGTTATGAGTAAAATTCAGAAAGTATTGAAGCAAAAGAGGAATAAAGGGCGTTCAGTCTCGACAAAAAACAGGAGCCTCGACGATTGATCCAGCGGCAAATACCTTGTTGTGGAACTGGGTGCTCATGAGAGTTTCCCCATCGTAAAAAATATTCTATTTTATACAACTAGTTCCAGTTTTATCATGATCAACCACTGGAATTTAACCAGCCTCTTATTCCTCCAAAATTAGCATAATAAAATAACTAATAATAATCGCGAAGACTTTTTAGTTTGTCCGCAACATACTAGCCATTGAGTTTTTTTTGACAGTTGTTCCGAAGGAATATCACTTCTATGAAGGTTCTTGTCCCTTTTGTAAAAGATAGGATTCTGATTATCAGGAGCTTTTTGCACGTTCTCGATTCCAAAAATGCTGCTCCTTTCAGCAAAATGTTGCATCTGGGTCTGATATACCAGGCACACCATCATATTGGCGACATTTTGATTTCCCATATGTATGATGTAACCTGTGTCCAAAGGTTTTAGGTCCTACGCCCTACTAGCGGACACTTATACTAAGATTTGCCGTCAAACATTCCTTCCAGACTTTTTGCACAAAGTGCTCAACCTTCAAACTACCACTATGACGCGAAACGTGAAGCCAAAGTCTTTGATATAATTACCGTACTACATCGCCCTACAGCTATTTTTTCCAAGACTATTCGGCTTTACAACCATAGCTTTTCTCTTTAAGGATAATAGCCAACCTATCCTTAGCCATCGTCGCTAGAAGCTAGTTTAAGATTTATTCGATTACTTTGATCTTTGCGATCTATTGCGTAAGAATAGTGTAGGGTAAGGTGCCAAAGGACGTGTCCTTTCCTATGAAAGTCACAATTGAATGGAAGAAACGCCGGCTTACCACATTTACAATTCCATTCGTCTTAAAGACGTTTAATTGTCACGATTTTACGTATCACTTATCGGCCATCCGGGGCTCACTCACGAAATCCGGTCTCTCAAGTCAGCAAACAGCATTTACGAGCAAAGTAGGGGCAATAATTAAAGACAGGTAAAAGTTATATAATCCGCCTGATGTCAGTGATCGTCTACATAATTCTATTAAAATTCTAACAAAAAAGCTAAAAAAACAAATGGCGATTATAAATTGACCTTTACACCTCCATGAAACCGGCATTTAGCGTAGACTGACCCATTAAATATCTCAATAACAAGATCCCAATGTATCACGCCGACTGGATCGTGTTCAAGCATTTGCATTGCAAGCAACATCATTATCATTATCATTAGTCGACAATGATTAGTTCAGTCTTCGTTGCTGCCTAGCATATATGGTACGGCGTATTACCATATACACTCACACACTCATACACAATGTATATCATTAATATAGTCATCATATTTGCGCCTACTTGGCTGTGTATAAGTGCATTTATCTTAGCCATTGTGCACAGCTCTGTAAACATTTCATTGTAACTTGGAAATTATTGCTCATAGGTACCATTGTGTTCTTTCTTGTTGCCGTTTCTGCCTTCACTGCGCTGTTTTTGTACGTGAACTTGAGTATTAAAACTGCACTTGAGTAAATGAACATCCTTGACATTGTTTTCTAGCTATTTTGTCCAGTGTGTTGATTCGAGTTGACGTCATCAAGTCTTCTGTTCCGGTCTGTGCTCCAAGGTTTTTGTCTTGTCAGTTACAGCTTTCTCCAGATTGCCTTTCAGAATGCTTCTCTGGTACGTTCTTCCGTGTTAAGTTTTATGTAAATTTACGGACTTCAACTCCAAAAGGTACATGCGAACCTAAACAGGATAATAGAACGTATATTCATTAAACCGGGCCTGATGTATAGACAAAGGTCAAGTATGCATATCCTTGGTTCGCATGTAAGGACAATGGCTGACACTATTTCAGTGGTAATATATATAATACATGTGATCTATCATGTAATGTATATATATATATATATATATATAGATTACTTTCTGCATTTACAGCACAATGATAGCGACTGCCGACTTGGATTCTTCCTTTTGCTTCTCTGCTGTGCTCTCTCGTGTTAATGAAGTTACGACGGTGAAGTTACATACGGAAATATATATACTGGCTTCGCGCCTTGGATTCTAGGGATTAACATATTAATGTTGCCGGCACGGTCATGCTAGACGCAACCCCCGAAATTTGCCTCAATTTCTACCTTTAGTTCTCTGTTCCATTCTTACGATTTAACTTATTTTATTTTTTTTTACTTTACTTAATTTATTAATTAGATAAACAAAATTAAAATTACACGTGACATACCCAGCTCACATTAATCGTTTTGGAATCAAGCTGTCTTTAGTCGCCACCAAAAGACAGGACAAATTAACATCACAGCATGTTAGACCACAGCTTCGGAACGAATACCACGGCTCATACCGGAAAAGAATAAATAACATAACAAGGCAATGTTCAACCTCATATATATATATATATATATATACGACGAGTTAAACATAGAATGTGAAGACCTAAATCCATACGCTTTGTGGGTCAAAAGTAATTTGGAGCTAATGGTATCTCTGCACACTAAGACTACTTGTTATCACTTCATGACTCTTTTTTTCCTAAGAATGATCAGGAAAAGCAGTTCTAGGAGGTCCTAGAACTCAGTGTTGAAGGCGGAGCGTGGGTGAATTTCAGCCAAATATTATTTTAAAAACCTTTAAACACGACCAAGGGCTAAGCTTTTAGCCACAAATTGAAAGTCAGAGCTAGCAGCTGTTATGTTACATTAAAAACAAACATGAAACAATGGGTCAACATTTGAATTCTTAGGGAAAAATTCATAGAGATGTTTAAATTTACAATTACTCCAGCTCAGGTTTGCATAATAATTAGATTTCTCTCCAAAGAATTTCCAATTCCTCAGTATTAAATAAAATGATGTACTATCTACTTAATTTGATTCAAAAATGGAAATTCTACTTTGTGGTACATTGACTGAGCATAATAAACAAAATACAAATCTATTTTAAATAGTTTCAGAAACTTACACGCGTTTTTTTCCACGACGGTTATATGCAAAATAGGAATCCCTTGATCATTAATTCTTTGCATGATAGTGATTGAGAGTCTAAACTCAAAAATTTCTAAACTTAAGCTTTAAAAACTAAAAGTTTCTAAAATGATATTTTACACTCATACTTCCGATATCACATTTGCATACTCGGAGACAGATGGTAAGTGCTTTGATATTATTAACTCAAGACATTTTTAAAAAATGTCTTAACCAAGAACTAAATTCAACACCTTGCTATTGAACAACTAACGCAGTAAAGTATTAGCGTAATCTACAGTAAATCTACGTAAAATACAATTTTGTAAAGGCTCTATTATAGTATCAAGTGATAGTTTTCAGAATTGTTTAACAAACTGATGTGTCGCGATTGCCTACACCCTCGACGTTTCTTTCTCATTTATACTGAACCCCAAAGAGGCGTACGAGGCTAAAATTCGAAGTGCCAATGATACGGACTCCTTTGATATCTCGCTTTGGATATGCTGAGTTAGCTCTTTCAAATGATATTGGCAAAATCAGCGATTGAAAATGGTGACGTATTTCCTTGCATTCTTCTAGTTGCATATTTATAAAATGACTTATCATCAACATTCTTAAAGGCTGATTAATTAGTAAATTTATACGTGTTTGACTCCCTAAGCATAGGGCGTTGTAGATATCACAATTGTGCCGAATTCCTAGTAATTTGAATTATAAATGCACATATCAATGCACAGAGCACAGGATCACAATTTTTACAGGAGAACAAAAATAAAATCCAGTTTACATTACTGGGTATTGAGAACAACAAACACAATGGTATCCCATTCATTCACATTTCCATACCCCAAGCAGCGTATAGATGCAATGCAATCTTCTAGTTTCAGCGTATAGTTTCACTTTATATGATGAAAAAGCAAGTCGGAAGAGCATCTGAATTGTAATGGAACTATGCAAGCGGCAGCTCTAGTTTAAGGAGGGTCGAGAAGAGAGGTGTTGGAGAAGTTGTACGGAGTGGATGTGGGTCGAACGATCATGTGGAAGATGGGAGGGAGGAATGGCGAGGGAAGATGAAATTGGGGTTGGGGGTGCCCTTGGGATATTTTGGTTTCATTGGCTCTGTTCGTTCCATCGCTTTGCCGAAAGCCTGCTAACATTTGCCTGCAGACCGAACATAGCCGACTATAATCTTGTTTTGTAGCCGTATTTGGCGCCTATACATCTCTTGGCCCTTACTGAACGAAAGCGTATTTCGTAGAACCTAAACCATGGCCCTCACAATACGAAATTCTATCATCATAACGATTATATATTTCGTGAACACTAAACAGTGTGCAGAGTATAATTACCACTTATGGTGCTTTGGAAGGATACCATAATGGGTGATAAACTACTTAAAAAATTAAAGACATTTTTTTGCATATTTACCTAGTTAATATAATTTATTTATATAGTTCTTTGAACTCTATGCATTCATTAAGTGCAAGCTCAAGCTCAATATGAAAGAGAATACTCTTATGTCTACGTGAAAGCATCTATCTGTATTCTTCGGACCCCTGCACTTAGGTTGCTTTTACAAACCTGAGAGTACTACAATCAAGTCAAAATCGATCACTGATTTAATGGCAGCGAAAGAACTCGCTTTTTATTTAGTGCACGCTCAGCACTCGGTTAGAGTGAGTATTGTTTGCAAAAATTATAATTTTTATTACTGCGTACTCAGTGAATGATGCTAGCGCAAACTACGAGAGAATTGAACATAGCTTTACTAAATTATTAAAGATTTGTTTATTAGTACGTGTTCATGAGAACAACTGTAAGGCTAATACTTCCAGGCGTTATTACGAAG
>MNPL01003465.1:901-17887 GCA_002081605.1 Tropilaelaps mercedesae | reverse complement strand
TATATATATATATATATATAGTTCAATTCTCGCCTTATGTCATTTTCAAAACTACATTTTAGAAGTATCTCTTTGCCCGTGCACTTTTCTATTGGCTGTGATCTCGTTCATGTGCTTATTGTAAGAGTTTTGACGTTTGAATGCCATATTTGGTCGGTGGTTTGCGCATGTGTACATACTGGGGTTGTCGCGCCTAGTGTGTGTTTTACTGTTCTATCTGCGGGTGGGTGCCGATGGATACACACGGCTCACCCATAACACATGTGCGCATTTCACGCGCATGCTCTCTCTTTTCTGTCGCCTTCTCCATCTGTCTAGCTCTGTAGAAACTCTGAGGCATGTTACCATGTGCAGATGCTTCGGGCGCACATTCATAGTACCGCTATACCGCTTGGCGTGGTGTTGCGTTCTTCGTTGCTTCCTCCTAGTTTTCCTGTTCACTTATTATCATCACTGACATTTACTTTTGGCTTGACTAAAGCCACCGTTACTGTTGGTGGTGCCTGAAAAGAATAACCATCATTTCGAGCGGCTTCTCGTTGTTGTTGCGGCCGCAATAGGTGTACCGGCTTTGTTCGTAAGCTTTCACTTTAGTTCGTTATAATCACCGCGTAAAGTTCTAGGATTGACAAATTTGCTTGCCGCCTAGCTGCTGCTGCTTTACATAGTTCCGTTCTTGTCGATATTCGTTCTTCGTTTGTTGTACTCGACCTTGCTCTTCGTCATCTTCTTGTTACTTCTTCCTTGTCTTCTTGTTACTTTTCTTCCTTCCTTCTGTCAGGTTGTAGTTTTCTTTCACCCCATTACTGACGCGAAGATGTTCATCTCAATCTCGTCGATCTTGTCGACGACGACGACGAAAATGTTCTCAGTCATGCCGCTTTTTTCTCGCTCTTTCTCATTTTTCGCCCGCACGATTCTAAATAGAGATAAGAAGGTAGGGAAGGAAAAGAGCACACAACGCGGTCGAATCATCTTTGCCTCTTGTGGAAGGAAAAGAGGCATCAAGAAATGTACAATCAGAGTCACCGCAGGCCACTGCTACAGTACCTTGCTTGAGTGAATTTAAAATCTTCCAGGAGAAGGGACGGAACATACGGAGAGAGTGTGCGTATGAAGAAGAAAATTTTTAAAAATTCGGCTCTAGGAACGGCAACAACCGCAGTAGCAGCGGTTAAAATCGCGGAGATATATCCCTATCGGCTTAACGCGGTGCATGCTAGGTGGTAACCGAGCGAACAGAAACTTTACTATCCAGAGCATGTTCGGCCGATTTCGTTTGACATTTAGCGACGACGATTCCAACAACAACCAAACTCTAATATTAGCAATCCGACAGTACTGGCCTAAAGTATAATAGGTGTGGATGGCATTAAAGAGGTTGAATAGAAACCACATATCAAACGCGCCCTCTCGGAGGAAGTAACCGCGCTGTTGATTGTTCAACTGCGAACTGATTCCTTCTCGCCATACTTCAAGATGACGGTCAACATGGCTTCTATAGAGCACCTCGAAGTTTTTTTGCTACGAAGCAGCTTCATTTGGTTGGCAACGAAGATCTACAATATTCGAGGACGCTCTGGTGCCTCTTAGAAATTGTAGGCACCTTGTTATGACTTACTAAGTCTGTCTGTTTCTTCATATGTAGCCTGTCTACATTTTAACACTCCTTAACTGGCTTTACGGTACGGCCAATTTTTACTAATCCATTCTTGAATTACGAATCGGTTAATGGTACTTCATTTTTATATACAACATAGTTATCGTACAAATGATACAGGTATTATAAAACAATTACCCTTTTCTTTGAATTTGTTTTACGGCAGCCACAATAACCATTTATCTGTATACGACTCATGTATCCACCGTGCATAGGCAGGACTTTCGATGCCGATCAGACTATTTCGTCGGGCTATTCTTTTTGGGAACAGTGCTGGTTTTAGTAGATCGGTGTTTACTCTATCGGGTGGTTGTTTGTACTAACATGAGAATGAATTTAAGTACCTAGAGCATACGTTTGCCAACGCAACATTCTCTGCTAGGTGTACTTACATCGTAAGCTTGTAAGGGATTGCACCTTTGATTTCTTTTCGATTTTATCATTTTTACGTTGCTGTAGCGACTTAAACCTAATACGTCTAATACTTCACGCGTTTTTGCCTAACGATGACAAAACGCTCGCGCGCGTGCGGCTTCACGACTGGGTGTACGCCTGGGCGCGTGAGGAAGATTTTGACGTCTACACAGCCAAAACGCATTCCAGCTATAAAAACACGAAACAAGCTACCCTGAAATTATTTTTGGCGTTGTTTGAACTTAGTCATCCTCACAAGTAAAAACCTGTTTACACCGGAGAAGGTCGTCAATCTCTGTCGATTGTTGAGCGAGTGACGGAAACAGAACTGCCATAATAAAAATGTTAAGGATCGACGAATGACCAGATAGATTTATTAAATCAAGCGGTACCTAACGAAGAAAAGGCAAATAGCAATGGTGCAGCTCATAAGAAGCTAAGGTTATCAACCTATTAAGTTAGTAAGGTGTGTAAATTGAGTCATTGGTGTGGGAGACACGTTGCTAAAAACTAACATGCACGTATTATACATCAAAGTTATCAATTTTTATTAAATTCTGGGAAAAGGCAACCAATGAAGAAAACCACGAAAATACGTATAGCTGGAAATCTTATGTAGGACTTAATTCACGAAACCAACTTCGCCAACTTTTATTCTGTAGCTCGCCAGTATGATCAATTCTTCGAACTTTGGTCTATATAGGCCGATAAAGCGCGTTTTGTAGATGCATGAGAAGGTAAAAGATTCGCGAGACGGACTGTTTTTTGGCGTTTTTTGCAATGTTCCTCCAATATGACTGATTTTGCAGATATAAATTTTGACGTCAAATGATAGTCACATCCGTTTGTGAAATGCAATCTATCGCTGTCGCGCAGTGCGGTGTGACGTAAGTGTCAAATTACATCGGGTGATGTCAAATTATAACGCAGTCGACTTTCCGTAGAGCTAATGGTAAATAGGGTGATGATTTTTTTAGAATGGATCTTCTTTTACGATTTAAAATCCCCATAGAGGCTCGTGTTAAAATTAACACAGGAATCTATAGCAAGCAATTTGGAAGAAACCCGTTCTGATTAAAGTTCTGACTAAAGTAGTTTAGTAGTTTAGTAGTAGTTGACGCCCATGATTCAGGGTGTGATATGAAGAATATACTGGGGTCTGCGCGCGATTTTTGATGTCTATGATTCGGGATGTATTATGAAAGGTAATTTTTTTATTTTTACATGCACTTTGTCTCTCAATTCGGACTGTGCTATAAGGACTACATTCGTGTTTTCTTCGTGCGATTTTCAGTGTCCATGATTTGGTACATGCTAAAAAGTTAGAAACGGTTGACTATGATGCGGAACGTATTACAAGGGATAACATTTTGGGATGACCACAGGCACAAGTCCGTGATTCAAGGTTCACAGATAATGAAATACCTCCATACTCTTACGTATGCAGGTATTTAACTGCAGTGATAATGAATTATATCACTTGTAAATTCCTAACTTACAAGATATATATTTCATTGTTTTCTGCTACAGATGCATGTGGGGTTTCAGATGTCCGTGATTCGGTATGTAGTAAAAGGTAAAGACTCGGTATTTTCTACGTGCGGTCTGTACAATAAGGGATAGACTGGTATCTTCTACGTGGGGTTTTATATGTGATGGTTCATGGTGTACTATAAGGGATAGACTTATGTCCCTTTTGTGCGGTTTTCGATACCTACGATTCGGGATGTTTTGTGCAAGATAGCCTAATAATTTCTACGTCCGAGTTCCGATGCTGATATACAAAGTGCTATATTGGTATAGAGAACAATCAATTAGTTTGCAATAGCAAGAATGTAACCATGCGCAAAATCGTATGTTGAGATTATGACAAAAAAAGGCGGAGGTAACCGCTTAGACGGCCCAAGCACCACAGACGTGTGGCTCGTCTAGCACAAAAATTAAAGCTAGTAACGTGCGGTATCGCGGAGTGTCAAGATCTGCACTGCCTGTTAGACGAAATAAGTCAAATAGGTTCACTATTTGTAATGTTTAAATAAAATTTTAGTCTTTTTGTCTTTTTATTCTTTTTACATATCTTTTTCTATGAGCATTGATAACGCTACCTATCATACTGAAACATTTTTGATAATGATTAAGCCATTGATTACGTCGATCGGTGTAGTTAGTACAATTGCACTTCCACTCAGATTCCACTCAGAAAATTAATATATTTATGCTCATATCTAAAATTGATCTTAAGCTGTGTACTAAGCAAAAATGTTACCCGTTTGCTTCTGTATCGCTCAAAGGTTAGCTTTGTTGAAGGGTATTAATCTGTTGATGTAAAGACTTCGGCTGTCTACTTCTGTGACTTGGGTGTCGAGGTAAAGTTGTGGGATGGCTTAGCAAATGTATGGGCTTGCGGGCACCGGTCTCGTCTCTTGCACTGATAAAAGGGGCTTTTCGAGAATGCGCAACGAAACTAAACTAATGAATGTCCACGAGTGATTCTTGTTGGCCTTGTGATGAGTTATTAGCGACCACTACAAACATCAACACGTCTAAGCTACGCATTACAGACAAGCTGACAAGGCTTTTGAATGGCGCCACGCAATCGGATACTAAGGAAAGATGTATCAAGCTAAGACAAATATAATCTGATCGTAGCGAACACGTTGCATAGTGAACACCGCTTTCCTGTTTTTCTGTCGTTGGACCCTTCACACTAATAGCAGCTTTATATCTGGGCAACCCATTTTATCTTAGCCGATGTCAATACTGTGTAATACTCATATGAGATAACTTGTCGATTTGCAATCACCTATAAGAACGTGAGTTTCTTATTATAGAAAAAAATATATTTATTATTGTCCTACTTTATTTAGTGGCCAAGTCACATTTATATTATATATTTTCCGTAATTTCTTATTAGCTAGTCTCTTGCTCTGTAAATTTACTCGCTTAAAGTGGCACGCTTTGATAACCCTCTTAACTACTTAGCTATGCTTAACTAAGCATCTTGGTTTTATTATCGTATCTAAAAAAATTTACACATGATTTTTAGGTCTACCTTTCCGATTCATTGCATCAGCCCACAAATTTAATCTCACCTTAAATAAAAATTCCAAACCCCCAATGAGACTCGAAACTGCTTCTTGCATTAATTCGAACAATTACTTGAGCGCCAGCAGAAACTGAACCAGCGATTAGCTGGTAAACATAGATCGTACAATATCGCTAACTTTGTATTTCAACAGCCGCAAACATCGTATTTCATGAAATCCAATCTATAATTGATTTAATACATCTGCTTACTGGATTCGTCAACCGCTGCGACAACATCATCAAGAAATTTGCTTCCCTGACCACGCTCTTTATTGATTTTGCACGCTCTTTAAATTCCAGTTTACGCTTTTTCTATAATATGCGGCATTCATTTGCCATTTTTAAACTTTTTCTACATGTATATCGTGTAAGATATAAATTAAAAACTTAAGTATAAATATAAAATCTGAAAATAAATTAAAACAAATTATCGCGGTTATTTGTAATTTACATTTATAATTAATTTTCATTTGTAAATAGATGATGGCAAAGATCCGACAAATTTTAGCCGACCGTAAAGCGTTTTTGACAATGCATTTTGGATCGAAAGATTGAAAAAGATGCTCGAAGATCGCAATGAAATTTCTTTGAACTTCCGCACGACACTCATCTATTTAATGAATACAGTTATGCTTTCTCTTGCGGCTTCTCTATATTGTAATATCTTTTTGCAATACCGTACAAGATGAGCAATTTTTCGTTGAAAGGCTTTTTCATTCGTCAAAAGCATAGCCATTGTGGATCGGATTATTATTTTCCACTGGCTAATGGTTGCGCACAGTAGTATCGGAGTAATACTTGCTTTCAACTTAAAGCAATTATTACTCCGATACCGATAAGGATATATTTTACATATAATATATAAATTACATTAAAGGTACGCTCGTCAAAACTCGAAACAATCGTAGGCATCGGCAAGATATGATCAGGAAGTATGAAATAAAAACGTTCCACAATGATTTATATCGAATTCCATATTTAGAAAATCTCCATCGACAGACACGCTAAGTAAACGAAATTCGGCAGAGAAAAGACAGACAAGAAAGGCATCAAAGAATGTGAAGAGTCATTGAGCTTTACCTAGTAATAAACATAAAACAGACGCATTGAAATTATTTTGACAAACTCTTTAAAATGTAAGTTTATACGAGGCTTAACTATTATGAGGGCAAGATTGCATGGATTCCATCAAACTATATGAATAGTAATTACGCTTAATGACGGAACTAAAAATACACAAAAGACCTGTTCGGAAGTCTTTGTGAGTCCTTATTAACTTTAAATTTTTACTCTTGTCTTTTTGGGCCGTCTACTTGACCCTGTCGTTGAGTATCTAATACTTAATTGCAGAATCATGTGGAATGACCACACTTAAGATAATAAATTAGGCTAAGACCCGTTAAACAACGCACAAATTAGTGTAAAATTCAGGACATTGAGAAACACCGAATAATTAAGTTACAGAGCTTGCTAGTAGGACGTATTAAGTCAATAGTATGTTCAACAAGGTCGAATCGAGGGTTCATAAGTAGTTCGAAATCATAAAAACTATCGAACAAATAAGTTTACCATTTCGATCACAGTCGGTCTCAGAATAATCTGAGATGATAGCGACACTGATACTTTGGTACTGAGATCATTAAGCTTCTCTATTTATCGAATCTTCGACAGCCTGACGTATCTTAGAAAATCATTTCAGACACCTCGATAGCTATTCGAATTCCATTTTATTTGATATCCAAGTATAATTCTACATATCATTTCCCGTTATCTTATACGGCTGTTTCATACTATTCTATGGCATACATTTTTGAACTCAGCTTACTCTGTTGATTTGTGTTAATGTTAGATGGTTCGATAAGGGAAAGTTTAGTACAGTGCGAGCAATTTTACACGCTCGACATGCCAACTGCGCCACTGAGGCTTAACCAAAAGAAACTGTGCTATAAAAATTAATTCGACCTCTGGGCAAGTAATAACGGTTGCAAACCGAAGAGAAAATTACCTCTAAAATTTCTAGAGGGGTTTATAAAAAAAATAGTGAAGACCTTACGCTCAACATGTTGGGCGAAGATGAAGGACTTTCGCCTAATTGTACAACATTGTGGGATATTAGCTTAAAAATAAAATGATCCAATGCATAGCATAATGTGTGTGAAAAAGATTTCGTTACAGGGTTCTACATACATGTATTCAAGTACTATTGCAGGCTCTATTCTATGGAACTTGAATTTTGCTGGTTTGGTGGAAAAAAGTGCCGAGAAGAACCATAGCTCTATCTTCGTCCTGTTTGTCTTGGTTGGAGATGAGATGACTTTCTTAGGACACGTCCCGTGGAGCCCTAGACAGTGTGACTGGTTGGATAAACGGACACAATTTAAAGATTTTCCGACTAAATACATACTTCTAGTTTAGATTATATAGTATCGATCGTGGTCTGGAATACGAGAGTGATATTGAATCTAACGATGGAATAAGCGGCTGAAATTTCGGAACTGATTTTCGAAATACCTTAAGTAAGCGTATATAAAATCCTTTCCCGAGGAGAGTTAAATAATGATCCGATTGGAAAGTTCAAAATGTGGTATGAAGCGATCAAGAAGGGATTACGCATCACCTAAAATT
The DNA here is from genome assembly GCA_002081605.1 of Tropilaelaps mercedesae. NCBI lineage: Eukaryota > Metazoa > Arthropoda > Arachnida > Mesostigmata > Laelapidae > Tropilaelaps > Tropilaelaps mercedesae. The sequence goes on along the minus strand of MNPL01003465.1, from coordinate 10,101 downwards.
GGTTTTTAGAGTATGGTGGTTTCCAAAGTGGCAAGAGTTGTGGAACATCGGCCCACTCAACATGCTCCGTTGCACAGTCATTAAGGAACGCATGATCTAGGCGCTCAAGCACTGCGCGGGGTTTGGGGAAAAAGAAGAAGCTATAGAAAAAAATGGATTCACTCTTTACAGTGGACGGTATGTCAATGATCAAAGCTGAAGAGATATAGCGAGCTACTGGATTCTTTAACGAACGAGTATGAGGAAAAAACGAAGATTAACAGATCTTTCTAATGAACTCCTACTCTGTTATCAAGCAAAACAGCATATCGTTCTATTATATTCAAATATGATGTGCTATTTTGAATCATCCCTAGTGTACGGGGCACAAGAAAACTATTTTACACGGATCTTTGTCATCAGATACTCAAATAAATGCTAAGGAAGGCATTACCAGGATGTTTTGAATAGTGTACGGCATCGCTTTCGCTTTCCTTCCCAAAATGGACCGTACAAATATAGATAATGCAATGGCGAAATCGAATCCGTGCCCCGTTTGTTTGCAAAATCCATGGCAATGTACCAAGCCAGGGGGCTCGGCCTTGAAGTACTGAACGAAATGCATGGACATACCTGGCCCTCTAAGCACCGGTCAATAACACGCTCGCAAGCTTATGTAAATATGTTTAGCGGTCGAGAGCAATCTAGAAGGATGATCCCCATGTGGCAAATCACTTTGTGCCTATTCACTCCACTCAGAGTGTCCGGTAAAGCCACCAAAGACAATCGCTATTATCGTGTCAAGGAATCAAGGGGGCCTCACTAAAACCAGGATTATGTCCCCCGAAGCCATTGTTTATTTGCCTCTTGCTTACAGATGCCCCTCACTCTAGGGTGCTGTCACATATTGGCTTGAACGTGTACGACTTCATAATTCGGGAACCTAGGTAATTTGCAATATGATGTATAACTGTGAGCTTATTATAGAAACACGCATGATATTTTTAACGGCTTACTACCTTTAGAGTTAAGTTCGCATTTCACAACGTGTAAGTTATCATTCTATTTTTTTCCAACTACATCAAACATTTTTTGGGTCATGTGTTAATTTATAACAAACAGGTTAGTTTTTCAGCGCTTGCAGACAACCCTAAAATGGAGTAAACTTCGCCTTTGGCGTTGCGATCGTACCAACTAAATACACGACCATACAACTAAATGCACAAATTTGCTTGCTATTTTCCCGACATATTTTGCCCTTATTTGTATTTTAATTTAAAATATATTCAACTTAATTTGTAAATTCTTGTGCTCTTTACCTCCGAAAAGACTTGTTTATAACCTAATAAGAACTTTGCTTACGTTCCTAGCTTAAGTTCTCTCGGCATTAGAATTGTTGAAACTCTATCATGTATGACGTTCCATTACCTGATATCCCAACCTCTTTGTGGCAGCTTTTTCTAACTTAAATTAATGATGATCGGCATCCTTTAAAAATTATACATGGGTGCTCTTGTTCTTATCACTATTTGACACAGTACTGTCATCACTATTTGAAATTGTGCATTTCTCGGTTTTAATGGTATCTGAGGGCCGGGAGGCCATCTCGATGTTATGTAGCAGTACGTCAGTTTAATCTTCTCGACATCCCTGAGTTTTATTTTTATGTCATCGCTTTGTTCACAATTCTTTGAGTCGCATTAAGTATGGAGCGTTTGTTACAGAAACCGGGGTAAGTATATGACATTATTTCTCGTCTAACTTTCATGTTAGCATGCCAAGTGTTATAATAGATAGACCTCTATTTTACTGTACCTTCGGAAGATTTTTTGCGCTTAGTGCCAGTACCCACAGCTCTACGTTCGTCCTGGAATGTCCCCTCATTTAAGATACTCACTGAAATTTGGCCACCTACATAGTATCTTGTCAGTTCCCTGCTGAAGTGTTTAGAGGTCTACTTCTAACATTTTTAGAGCTGACCATCAGCCAACATTTAACGTCCACGTACCGCTTTCCTCATTACCTCGTAAGACGGACCTCATAAATGTGCAACGGCGGGGAGACCTACTTCTACTGTAAAGGAATCTGCTCTACGACCTATTGAGAAGATTATTTGAGAAGAATTTCCTTATGATTCTTTATTGATCAATTTTGCTGATGTTTGCTCCAATTTCTTATCCATAATTTCGGACGTCCTCCCATTCTGGATGGCTTTATACCTTTTTCATGTTTTCTTTTCTGTTAACGTCAAATACGTTTTATATAAAACAGAGTAAAATACATCGGACGTTTACCAGGAGGTTTGGCAATGCATATATATACTAAAGTCAAGTGTCTGCTTGTGTATTTGTAGGTGTGTTTGTCACAGCTATCTCTTGTTGTATTTGTTAAATTTGGCAGGCAGACAGAGTAAAGCGATGCCTAATTAAACCGTGTATCTTTACTATTAATCTTTTTGAAGCTGTTCTATGTTCTTTTCTGAGTTTGGCTATCTTCTTATTCCAGTAATACATTGGTTTTCTACCCACGTTAGACATTCTCCGAGTAGTCATGGTGTCTCTCTACTCGCTGTCTTCAATATATCTTTTTGCTTGCTGAAATTAAAAAAAGAGTTCTAATAGAATATAGTCTAATAAAAAATCGATGGTTTTTATATTAAGATATTGTTTCTACTTCTATCTTGAAAGCTTTGCTTTTTGTATAATCATATAAATATCATTCTTCTTAAACCAACATGATTCACTCGAAATACTCATTTCTGAATAATTCTTGATTTTAAAACTCTCTTTATAGGTGGTCACAAAAATCTCATACAATCATCGTCCTTTTAACCTTTTTCTCATTTTAACACTCTCTCTCTTCCTATTTGCTCTGTCTTTATACCTCTCTCTCCGTAAGGTTCCTCTGGTATGCCTATATTGTCAATCCTCCCTTCCGCTCACTCACCTCACCATCCAGGCATTTTTCTATCGAACCGTGTCCCGCCCACCCACGCCCCTACTCCGGAGTCGTCACTCCTCAAGGAGCTTCTCTCGACAGCCATTGGCTGAGTCTCATCTAACGAAAGCCAATCAGAGAAAAGCAGTCAGAATTTTCGTTTGCAGACTTACAATGGCACACGGCGTGAATTGATTTTTGCGGTTTTTCTTTTATGCCTAAAAGCTGTGTGGGAGTGCAAGGGTATGTGCGACGAGACTACGAGGTTTCAGCTGCGAACCTGGCATGGGCGTCACCGACAGCATCAACGGTAGTGACAGCGGCCGTCGCTAGAACCACTTTCACGCTCAAGCCGCACTCAAATTGGCGGAAATAAGGTGTCCCTGTGGTTCTCCATTGTCATTCTGCTTTTGCACATAAGATTTTTTTGCACACGCGCAACTGTCTGAACTTTCTGCAGTAGATCTATGGCCCGGTAGATAGAAATAACAAATCAGGCGCAATTTGCGTGCGATCGGCATACTCTTGTTTGAATTGACGGTATAAAGAATGTTTCTTGACTATACTAAAAACTGACGACCAGTGTAATTAATTGAGATGTATCGCTGAAAACCTCTTGTTTTAAAGCTTTTTTTCTTCTTAATCTAATCGTGATGGATAATATATGTCTCATTTTAAGTCACATACCGCGAAATATCCGTGTTAGTAGAAAGGTTTTCAGTTTAGTATGTTTATCGGTTTCACTAATATAAAATGTTACTTTTGTAGTTTTATTTAGTGAGTGCTTCTGAAGCCGGACTCCCCTACAGTTTACAACTATCGACTTTGTGGAAAACGTTTAATGACACAACTTAGACCTAAATGTAGTTATGAATTAATAATTGTGAGCAAAGGTTTGTTAGGACTACGAATCAGGTAGTTAGATCAAAAGGTTAAAATGGGATTTGAGTTGTAAAGATAACAGCTGCTTAAAAGTCTATGAAGCGTGTCGTGCAAATGAGTCGGAGTCTCCAATTCACTCGATGCGAGAGGAATACCTACTGGTAATGAAGTAGGTTAAGTAGCAAACGGAGTACTGTATTCCATCATAGCGCTGCTGCTTTGGATGAAATGTAATAAAGGCTTATTGAGAAATCCAGGCTCTATTTGAGTATTCGAAATCACACAAATGAATGATGTAGTGGATTCCTGTGGTAATATAATACACGAAATGTACTAACTTGAGTTGGACTTTACTTCTTTGTGAAATGAAGGCATGTTGACTTATATATTTGCCATAGCGATTATTGAACTCAGGACACTCTAGGTTTATGTAAATATGCATACACATTTCGTATACATACACACGGGTCAAGATGGTACAGGGAATCGCTTCCTTTATAAACCTTTAGTATGAACAAAAAATGACGCGCATATTTAGATTGCTTGAAGGCCGTACCTCTCATCTTATCAGTGCTGTAGGGCTTCCGCATTTCGTGTTATGTCTACCCATTGAAAAGTTAGCCTTTCGATACCCTGACCCCCCGGGAACTTGTGGTGCTAGTAGTCGCATACCTGAATGATTAAATTTTTAAAATTTGAAACAGCTTGAAAAGGTACTTTGGTTACTTTTTTTACGGAGCTTAGTGGGAGTTTGGATGAAGTTTTACCAGGTTGTACGATTAGGTGAAGTTTTATCTTTTACGTACAGTTATATATAGCAATATCTTGCGAGGTATCTACAGCGTGTTGCTGTGGTTAAGCGATCGCGATATGGTGCTCTCATCCTGGCTGCCCCTAACTATATTAGAATTTAGCAATTATTTTAAAATTCTAAAAATGCATACTAAAAAGGCAGTAGGTAAACCGTATTTGTAAAAACGCGTTCACAAGCGGTTAAGATGAAATTGCTGAAGGAAACCGTTAATATTAGTAAATAGCTAATGTTAGGAACACTGCACAGAAAATAAATGAAGATTGCGTCAGTACTTTTCCTTTCATAAAGGATCACAAATAATGTGGTCTGCGTATTGTGGTAGATTCTCCATAAGAGACTAACTTGTGTGGAATTTTATATAAAATACCCGCTTTTTTAAATGTAGTAAGGACGTAGTAGAGCTGATTAAGCTATGATCATACTATTCACAAGTGCACAGGTATATTAGCTATCAGAGACAATCAAATTAGACTTGAAAGAAAAATAATTATCTGGAATGTGAAACAGCACGATCAATGAATGCTAGTCAGCAATAACGTTTACACATATATATGTATATATATAGTCTAAAGGCTTTGTTTGCTCATCAACATCATTTATCAAACACCATTTTGCATAGGCATTCTACTTTCATACTGGGTCAAACATTCACGCCTTTTGTAGATCTTTTAAATGGCAAAAAACGATATGTCAAGAAGTAATGAGCTAGAATTACTATGGCGTGTAGCGTGCGGTTTTATGTATGATAGGATTCGAAAGAAGAAGGAAAACAACAAAAATATCACAGCAAAGGAAGACCCATGCATTGGCACCGGTGCAAAATAAAAGTTTGAGGTGCCTCAGAGCTACGACGACGGTATACTGTGTTTGGGAGCACGATTAAAAAGGTAAGAGATCACTTAAGAGTGATGTGAATGTTGAGAGAGGTAGAAGGAGAAATCTTAGCAAAAACAAGTATCGGGGTATCGAAATACAGACGTTAAGTAAAATCAAAAATCTCTCTGAAAGGTAACGCTTTCAAGTCACAAACATGTTTCTATAGCCGAAGTACCGTATTGTGACCCTTTTTGAAACATTTTGCGATATAGTTACATAATTACAGAAGATCTCCATAGATACGCAGAAGCTAATACTATTGCGAAATTTGGACTTGAGCGTTTAAATAGGATTCGGAACACTCCTTACACCTAAGTAAAAGGAGACCTGGTTGTACCTTGATGAAATATAATTTTTAAAAAAATACATGACAGGTTTTGTACATATTTAAATTTTTGTTCTTTTACATAAGGTAGAGGGAAGTCTATAAATTTGACATTAAGTTAAGAGGTACGGAATAAAGTCTGATGCCCATACTTCACTGGTAACGTAACTAGTGTGAATTTTACTAACTCACTGAACTGACGTTAATGCACCTCTATTCTTGGCCGTGCGCACTGCCATGGCACTTCGCACGGATACTGCATATAATACAGTTGAATCGGAAAACAAAGCTAATAGCTGTTGGCTGCCCTCTGACTCCACCGATTCCGGCAAAATATGAGCCAGACTTAAAGCGACCCGCTGTGTCTTTACCAAAATCGACAATGATCTCGAGGTTCATCTCTTCGTTAAAGTGGGTCATGTGGTCCGCTACAATAAGGTCAAATTCCTTTGCCTACCCTTCACTTTTTAGGTACAGGGCATCGGTTTTGGTTGACATGAATTGAAGACGATTGTAACCCATCCACTGAGCAACTCTGTCCAAGGCTTCATTGGCCGCGTCCTATACGACGTTCTCTATGTTGGCAGAAACCAGGTCTGCAAGATAATCGGCAAGCGCGAGGACACGCAAAAGACAAATAAATCTATAGACCGAATGGTCCGAATCTTTCCTCCGTTCAATATCATTCTTCTCACTTTCAACCATCTCAGAAAACCACATTCTCTCAGAGGATCATTTACTAATTTCCGGAAGAAGCCCGCCATCTCTCTACCAAAATATTTGATACCCCTATTGCTACACCATCCGTGAACTAGCTTGCGTAATTTATTCTAAAACTAACTCAGGTACGTCCTTTATTAGAAAGAGTGCGATTGCTGTGACCCGTCTGGTGGAAGTTTTGATGATAACTGAATCAGCTTTTCCCTGACCACTAGACATGAAAAGCTCCAAACTACCCTTTTGCCCTCGTGCGATTACCTGCATACGTTATATATCTTCGCCATGAGTATATCTGTGTTCGATTTCCGCACCTGCAACATGAGTGGCGATGCCATTGCTAGAGCTCGTCCACCTTTTTCAGAACTAATCTTCCTATGACGCTTCAAATCTGTTCTCCCTCGTCTACACTCCATTCTCCTTATCGAGTACGGTTGCTTCGCACTCGATAACGGGGAATCTAGAAAGGACTTCTGGTCTCTCCGGAAAAATGTAGGCGCTTCATTTAGTATCTTGCAGTTCCGCTCCGCGACTAATTCTAAAAATACTGCCTTCTTATGTATACTTATCTCCCAATGACTAACTGAACGCATTCAATAATTTTATGATCTATTATGAATATTCCCTTGCCTGTTTATTTTAAAGCTTTTTCTCTATCTTTATAGAAGTCGGAACTCCGGTCGTTTACTGTTTGGCAAAAATAGCAGTTGTAGAAGCTGGCCATCACCATCGACGTCAACCCATGAAAGCCCCTTCCCTAAGCCAAATTTCTTAACCGTTGTGACTCGGCCTTTCCCATCCACCACACCTTTGTGCCTTCTTTGTAGCCTTCCGTAATAGAAACCCGTCAACGTCACCAAATGCCGCCCTACACTGCAGCTACAGGATTTGTTACTTCTCAGTTCATTTTGCACTAGGCTGCTGTGTTTTCCGGTTTGCGACAGATAAGAACACTGACCCATTCCTCCAGTGTGCATAGGCGGGTTTCTAAGCGTATGAGTCTGAACTCCAAAAGCCAAACTATCACTGCCCGAAGAGCAACCACTAGTGAATGCCTAACCTTCGCCCTGGAAGAAGTCAGCACGGTCGCCCTAAGTGGTATGCTCATAGACAGAACGCCCCCTGAATTATTGTTCCTACACCCTTTTCTAGAATACAAAACGACCTGTGGTGCCTTCCATCTCCACTATTAAGCGGTAATACCTAACCAGTTCAGTTCATACCTCAAAGTTGTGAAAATTGAAGTATCTCAGAACGTAACACTCATGTTTCGTGTAAACTCATTCGAAGTAAATTCAATTACGTCAGCAATTTTGCAATGCAAAAAAAATGTGAATTATATTAGCCGTAGGTGTTTCATAAACATTAGAAAACCATTTTTTAAAGAACCTGTCCAAAAATGTATACTATTCCCTAACTTTTTCACAGAATAATATCATTTGATCTGGCCGTAGCATCTAATTGGAACCGAGTGTTTATTACAGCAATAAAACCCGAAAGAGATCCAACGGAAATTCAGGCGGCGCTTTTAGAAAATCCAATTAAACATTGAAAAGTTAACCACACACAAGGCTGCTTTTTGATCTCTATTGAAAAGACAGATCGCTCCGTGAGCGCTTTAACAATATCATCAGTACTCCGCTTATTAACCACACACGCGATATGCCCACAAAACGTAATGTACGTAAACTATATTAATTTGTCACAATTTTATGTTTCATATCTATTATAGGATTCAAGCCGAAAAGGCACAGTAATCTGCGAAGTTTCTTAAAATTTCTTCAAAGAAAAACTAATCTGTCTGGTCTTGCTTCTCAACAATAGCTTCCGTCGATCCATGGTTGTAAGCAAGGTTCTCGAATTCCACAAGAGAGCCCCGTGCATAAGGGAGAAAGAAACGACTCAGCTAACAGACGTCCAGCGCCACTAACCGCGGTTAGCTGCTGAATTCAGGGACATCTGGTATATATTGTCTGTAATGAATGAAGCTGTGACTGCCGCGAACTCTCGAGGCACGTGTCGACGTCATCTGAACTGACTTTCAAATTGCGTTCGAAACCATGCCAAGCGAAAAGATCCTGTGTGTTTTCGCGAACGATGTTGGTCCTTCGATCTATGAATCGTATCTCGGATTTTTTCTGGGAAAGAAACTTGCGAAATGCAGATAAAAGGTTCTCTGCGAAGGACCTTAAAATTTCGATGTCCAGGGGCAGTTCTGGAAGTGTCCTGTTTAGCTTTCTTACGCGATTCTATAAAGGATATCATTTATAAAAGGCTTCAACACTGTGTATGTTGACAATGTTAAGCTTGCCATCGCCATGCGACACCAAAATGATCAAAAGATGCGCGAAGATTCGATTGATTGATTGTTGCACTGGTCTGGTGAGATGGAGCTCAGACTCTCGTCGTACAAATGGGTTTCTTTAAGGAGAGAAGTCTGCGCCTACTTGTTAAAAGCTACATGTTTTAAAAGATATGAATGTGAAGATTTCTGCCTCTTCAACGTTTAGTGGGTCTGCTCTTGCTTGCTGCTAGCTTTTACGCGCGTTTGGTGTGCAGTGTTCTTATTGCGTTGTAGACTGTGAATCGCACGTTGTTCAAGGTAGGTTGCCGTGATGGGTAAGGGCAAGAAGTTGGATCGTAGTATTGAACTTATTGCGATCAGCGGCT
>MNPL01003464.1:0-13331 GCA_002081605.1 Tropilaelaps mercedesae | reverse complement strand
CGTCGTCGTCGTCGTAGCTCACGAAACGACCGCGCCTGTCCTTTTGCTCTCGGTCAGCCAAGCCCATAAGGTCTCGTCCTGCCGACCCGGTGATCTTCGCAAGGTCAAATCGTTGCCGGGCAGACCCGTTCCGTAGCACAAGTAGCGAAACGAAAGAAGAAACTCCCTAGCAGACACACAATTCATGTAAATGCTGTACATACACCGTCATCGTCACCCACTATACCATATAGACAGGCTGATATGTGGTTAGCGAAAACGACCGACGAAGAATCGCTAGCAGAACGACGACCGCCTAGCGGAAAATCGGTGACCTCCCCTGGAAGTCGTGAACCTCGTACGGGGCGGACGGCGACGACGGCTTCAAGCGACGACATCTTCCAGTGGTGCCGTCGGGTGGCTTCGATTTGGCAAAATCCGAAATCGACGACCAATAGCGCGTCCACGCCCACCGATGCCGTGTCGTGGCGGATTCCGCGTCCACAGCGCGAATCGGCGGTCCGGTTCGCTTCAGCACAGCCAGCCAGGGCTTGTGGCGGTCCGACTGTGACGCTCGAGTGGAGCACGCATTCGTTGTAGCGAAGGAAAAATGTGTTTCCAACGCCGGAACCCGTTGGAATTCGCAGTCAGCCACACAGATACACGGATTTATGCACACACACACACACACACACACTAAACATACAACAGACAAATACACACAGAAAGCTACCCATGAAACACGAATAGAAAAATCTAAATGGACATTTTTTCTAGACGAAATAAGAGAGAGAAAAAGAAATGAGCAAAATCTATGAGCTTAGTGCATGTAGCGACTATAATTGTTAGTAAGGCCAGACGCTAATAACGCTGACAACAACATAACAATGACCTGCCGCTTAAGACGCTTACAAACAACGGACCTGCTGTTGGAGGTCGTCTGGCGCCCTTAGAAGCTCAGGCGGCCCAAGCGGCTTTCAAACGTTTCGTGGAGGAATTGCCGTTTGCTAAGGACAGTCCTATTTTTTTTGACAGTACAAAACCGCCTGACGAAGACCGGGCGAATGCGCAATTTAGCGTCGCCCCCGCCAAATCCCTGACAGGGCGGGCACTAGTGAGGGGACTAGCTCCGGAAGCGAGCAAATGTCGGTGCAGGCCATGTTCCCAGGAAGAAACTACGCGCCACAGGTGCCCCTTGTGTTAGCCGGGCACGATGACGCAACGATGATGCGATATCATAAAGTTCGTTGAAGAAAAATAGGCACAAGAGATAAAGCATAGCGGTAAATGCTGTTTTGACAGTTGGAGTCTCTCGCAGTTTACACGAAGATGAGAACGATTTGGCCTGGAAGATGATGAGGCAATGCCATGAGAAGCGGAAAGCCGACAGAACTCCGTATCGCCTAGCTGTGAGCCCAGCATGTAAATCGACTTCAGACGTTTCTTTCATGTGTGTGTGTGTGTGTGAGCGTGTGTGTGAGCGTGTGTGTGAGCGTGTGTGTGTGTGTGTGTGTGTGTGTATGCGTGAGAACATGTTTACTCAGTTAATAGTCGCCCTGCTTGTTAAATAGCACAAAATGAATCGATGGGTTGAGATTTCATAAAGCGCTCTGTAGTTAAGCCTCGTTTTTCACATGTGAAGACTAAAAGCAGAGTTGGTCTGGCACATCGCCGAAAAACAACGAAAAATTGAGAGGTGTTCGGTAATTGACGGCAACTTCTGCTAGGAGGTGATTTGCTTTTATTCTCAGTTAGACAGGCGTCCTCTGGAAAAATCGGAGCTTCGCCCTCTAAACTAATGCTGAGAACTGGCCGTATTTCGCAGAAAAATTCGCATACGCTTTTGAATACTGAATAAGATCGAAAGCAGCCTGAACTGTCAGTTCAGATTAGAGCGGAGTTTGTACAGCCCCAATTGGCAATTCATGAAATGCTGAACAACACAGAATATTCTCGATTCGTCAATTTTTTTTCGTTTATACAAATCGAGCTACTTTATTGCATCGTATAGACACTTCTTTTAAACTGTCCCAATGGTCCATGACACAACTTTTCTGGTCTGTATCTAAACTTCTTCTTTAGTACTGCCCAACTGTAACTTCGACGAGATCTGGAAACATTTTCCCTATTTTGAATTGCTAAGACAAGCTCAGACAACGCTCAGCCCAGAGACCATTAGGGGACGATCGTACCACACAAAAGCGCTTCAAACGAGCGAAAAACCCAGTTCTTCCACGTTTCCAATTCTCTCTCCACACTCGGTAACATCAGCTTCAACGTAAATGCGTCATGGAATGAGTCAAAAAAGCACAAATGGCAAATATACACAATTCTCAACCCGTGAGGCATCGATATGAAGCTATCGATTTGCGATCAAGCAGAACTGACAGTGTCTTCTGTGGATGTTGTTATATAATACACGCATACACGTACATGGATTCATCATTACGCACGAATGCTGGCTAATGTAGCCTGATATTGTATCAAGCCAACGGCGATTAACGCGATGTTAACCTAGTCTTCATTGTTTTGCCGCCTGCGTAGATCGTACCGGCATCATTAATGATAAAGAGACCGAAACGATAAATAATAATAATAATAATAATAATAATGATAATGATGACCGCTAGCAAACAACATAGAGAATAGCCGCTTTAATTTGTCCACGTATGATAGAACAACATAAGAAGATCATTACGATACGAATATTAATAGTAATAGAAAAATTATAATTTCATCGCAGTTAATGGATGATGCAGTAATTTGAGTTAATGCTGTTGAGCGGAAGATATTGGGGTGACTTGGGGGGTAAGGGTGAAGGATTTCTGTAAAGACAACGGACACAGAAAAAGAGAAATGCTGATATTCGCTTGTTTCATGCATTGGAAATAGCTAAATTGAAGGAAGAATTAACTGTTTTCTGCGTTCTTGTCTGACTCAACCAATTTTTGGGCTTAACGGAATTTATTGTGGGAAAATGCCGCCCAGGCTGATTTATACAAGCTATAATTAGTTAAGCTATGGCTTACCGACGACTTTTTATTTTACCGTGCAGAAGAACGTCAAGCTAAGCTTTGATACAACTCAAAATCAACCCGTAACCACTAAATATTCAACTAAATTAAGATGCGCCTTTACTCAACCTTCAAGGGCCAGCATTACAAAACATATCCGTTTTCCAATCCTCAGACACCGACCTGTATCTTCAAAATAGTTAAAAAGATTGTAGCAATTTTAAAATGAAAAAAAATTTAATACTGTTATGATTGAAATAGAACGAAGAACATCTCGAGTAACAATGAGGCCTCCAATGTTGAGTCGATGAAAAACTAATTAGTGATTTCGTCTTAATGCGACACGAAAACAAAACCTACATCCATCCTTCGAGCGAGAACAGCGACATTAATTGTGCATTGACTCTACGCGGTACATTACGATGGAAAGTTACACCGAATCCGTACAGTCTGAAGGTCGAAGCGACACGAATAGTCGACGACGTCTGCTATTTTATATTGCTAGTAGTACGGTTCTCGCACTACCTCACTCAGATGTGCATAATCGATCCTTAATCGTTCATAGTGCGTGCGCCACGCAGGCCAATAGGATGCGGTTTTCCCTTCGGTCAGGTCGTATGGAAAGCGTAGAGACAGCTGAAGGATGTGAAAAGTACAGACAACTGTTTGCTAGAGTGATACAGCATTGCTCGTTGTGTTCACAGAGTGAAGAACAGCAAAGAGCTGGGGGGTATGAAGTGTGATGTGACTATATTACCATGCATACTGTTTAATCGGTGGCAAACATTAACGACATTCAACGCGACCAATAAAGGAAATATTCTCACAAACAATTGAAGAACAAGTCGTTGTTAGTAGTATAATCATTGCTAGCTCTTAGAGCCGTTTAGAACATTGAGTGATTATTTCTGACTAGCAATTTTGCCATCAATTATTGAATATTTCATTGGCAATGACGAATTGACAATAATTGGAAATTCCTAGTATCAAGACAGGTGACGATATCTAACCGATTCAAGCATATAACGAGTCAAATGAACGTAGTATAGACAGATGACTTTATCTGGGTGTCGGTGGCCGCACTTCGAGGGTAAGCAAATATTCTGGCCAAATATGCTTGCTCGACCAGTTCAGACTACCTGCACCCTGTGTTCGTACCCTGTGTTCGAACACGCGTATTTTCCAGCTGTTACAAATTGATTTGTTACTTTAGTTAAGTAATATATATATATATTCAAAAGCGGTGTTATTCAAATGAATGTCACGAGGTCACATGGTTGGCTGCTAGACTCCGATGCACTGATATATTTGACGAATTGATATGCCCATAATGTAGGAGATATGGCTGTTGAATTAGCTTATTCGTCCTGTGACATAACCGATTATATCCAGCCAAGCCTGTTTAACTGACTGTTGTGATATTACATACGCAGTCTGACACAAAGAGAGTTCATCAAATTCATCCCATTATATGTTTGTTTAATCAAACATTCACAAGATAGGTCTTAATATTAGGTCCTACGCATAAAGATCAAGTCAGTGGGTCTAACCCACTTTTTTTAGCCTCTCTTAGCCTAGACCTTGTGTACAGGACTAACACGAAGACAGTTGAGACCGGATGAGACAGAGGAAAATAGCCGCATGGGCTTCGCCCCTCTTCACACTGTCTGCTAGCGCACGTTCATACAACGGAACTATTTGACATTTTTGTTTGAGCATGGACTTTTATTAATCTATAGGATTAATAAGCAGCCAAGAGGCATTTTTTGCTCAGAGACCTCCGAGCGTTATCACCCCTAGAGCAGGCCCGTGTCTAGTGGTGCGTCGAAAACCTACTTGAATAGTTCGTTTAGCTTTTTGCTGTTTCACATACGCAAGGGCCACTTTTTTAAACGTATCTACCGAGTTTTTTTTATTAATCTAAAAAATAGATGTTGGGATAAAGGTGTGTCCCTAATTCTGTTCATGTCTATAGCAAACGACTGCTATTTTCATTTTATTAATTTCTAACTGTAATTGCACCGTGTATAGAATAAAATGTCAATTGGATGATGCTTCTGCCACGCCAAAAACAGATTCTAGCTAAATTCGAGCATTGCGAACGTACGTATCCAATGTCACGCGTTTTACAATTTCGAGAATTTCGTTGCGCATTACACTAAGTGACGAGAGCCCTGCACTCACGTTATCTATCTGACAAATTGAAACAAAACAGCTTCATCGACATTTGTTGTCACTCAACGCCTACTGAACATAAAAAACAAAAAACGTTTTTTATGTTTATCCCGTCTAGACCCGCACGTGCGGAACGATATGGCTGAACAACCGTTGACCTAATTCTCCGAACGAAGAGCAGCTTAACGCCAGGGCGGCAAACCGACGAGCCTCTCACAAAAATCGCTCTACAGTCACCTTTTGGTAGATTTGGCGACGCAGCTGTCCTAAACTGTGCGAGGAGCTTCAGTACTACTGAGGGCCGGCCCTAAGGTACGAAACGTTAGTACGACGCGTAGGGAACTCGCCTACAGCAGGCACTTCATTTGCGTGGTTGGCAACCAACTACCCCAAAGTCGTGACCACTTCAGCGTCCGTCAACTTCGCGATGTACTACGTAGGTTAGCGGCACTTTTCTGCCGCATCTATTTATGCCATTATGTCTCTCGTTGTTGGCGTGACATTTTCGCATCTCTCAGTGTAGCTACGGATCGTGAGATTCTGGGCCTTTTGTTGATTTTGTGTGTTTCTCTTTTCGCGATTTTCTGGCAAACAAATCACACGTTTTCTGGATCATCTGGCAATCTAAAATGACGATTAGAAACGACAGAGGTCGGCGTATGTAGTAGAGCGATGGCCGTAGTAGCGACGTTACGTCGTTCGGTTTCCAGATCACGCGTTACGAGTGATGACACATTCGAAGAAATTACACGAAACTTCTGCTTCTGCAGGCAATTTTCGTATCTATTTGTCCCCTCTTGTTCCGTTCGCTTTATGTGGCTCTGTTCGCCAGTTGAATTGACACCATCGACGTGAATCTGTGGACAATCCTCAGAGCAAAATGTATTGTCAGGGAACCTATAGCCACCCTGCCGTTATACGTTCCCATATGAGTCGGTTATGAGGCACTTGACCTGGGTGTTCAGGACCTGCCTAAATCAGGGTGTGCATAAGTTTTCGTTTCTTCGACGGAAGGCCTCTCGTGCTTCGTTGAAAGTTTGCACCGCGACCCCTTGCAACGAAACACCTCGAGTGAATGGCACTTTACAGATGCTGCTCGACCACTTCCAGAAGATGTCGGCCGCGGTAAGGAAAAGGCGTTGGCAGTCTGCTAGAGTATTTTTGCTAGACATTTCAAGGGCGTCCGACATAGAGGTGGTCCACGTTGGCTGGCCGAAACAGGAATACTACAATTGAGTTTATTACACTCTGCTTATCTATTGGCTACTCAGAGGCATAAGCAAGTCACAGCCGTCCGTTTCTCATGATTTAATAGCTTCGAGGTGTATCTCATTCGGAGAAGCATCGAATAAACATTTATGGTAGTCAGACAGACAAGAATTTCTACATTTAAGGACAATGTTTCGGTTAGTTCAATGGGCAGAAGACAGACGGAGTCCGTGTACAGGTCTTTAGGACAGAAATTTCTCAAACTGTGGAAGTCGCTAAATTATCTCACTAGATAACGCCAATTTGGGGGGCATCTTGGTTTCTACATGTCTAGGTGGTCATTTATCTGACATAATGGAAACCGTTAACATTGTGTGTTCTGTCCAACAACGTCCCTGTTTCTCACATTGGAACTGGTAGCGGTGCGCTGCATTCACCGCATCATAATTTGTAGAATATTAGAAAATTATTCACTTAAGCCCAGATTAACGGGATCGTTCGGGTTCCTACTCACCCACCCATCCACTCACTGCGGTAGACGATGTTGCCTTGGATTTCCAGATAACGTCGATTGCGACGTTCTTCTCACGAGGCAAAATATGCCGCTGTACATTATCGGCCGGTGGCTGAGATGTGAAAGTTGGACCAGTAGGCGCTTACGGGTTCACTGCGCTCTGCGAATAGCCCCGGACCCCTCTGAGGAGCTCCTTGTCTCTTGAACCCGATCTCGGATGGGACTTTTCAAACTTAAGAGGCTTTTGGGGAGACGGTACCGTGCGTTTAATAAAAAGGAAACCGTTATGCGGCCGCAAACTGTTTTCCGTCGGCGTTACTCCTCATCTAGGGAACATTGTATAGGGTGGTTCGTGCGCGAAACACTCGCCCCTACCAACTCGGCCTCTGGATGCTGGCCCGTCGAAACTGGTCCGATCCCACGCATACGATACGGTCGTGTCGCAAAGTTTACAGATCTACCTATACATATATTCATGCCATCGAGAGAAATTATACAAAGTGTACGTAGACTATGTTGTACGTATTTTCTTAGGTGACGAGCCACACCAGGCCCGGAGGTGTGTTCTCATCTATAGCAACGTCTAACATTGACATACGTTCCTGTAGGCAGTTGTGCTGCTTTGCCCCCCGACGATTGGCCGCCCTCGTCCGGTTGGGAGTCCCCATCAATTCCATCATCGAAAGTGACCGCTTAGCAGAGCCAGACGGGACGAAGGCGGGCAAAATTCGGTACTGTCTTTCCTACCATGAAGCGAGTACACGAAACGCCAATGCCAGACGCCTCAACGCCGTCTCGGTCAACTGCATTCGTCCGAACGAGGAGACTAGGCCGCCATTACTCCTTCGAGCGTGCCAACTCTTCCAGCGGCTCGACCAGCCGTCACGCGTGTTGTGCCTCGACTCATGCGATTCGCCACCCCTTCTCGCCGGCTCGGCGCAATCGACTTGCACTGTCGGGTCACGGCATGCGTCGGGTACCTGACGCGTCTCGACGGGGAGCAAAGTCTTGAACGAAAAACGACACCCGTGTCGCCCGCCGGGCCTTTCGTCGCCAACATCTCGCCCCGTACGACTCTGCCGGCAACATCCCGACGACGTTCGGTTTGCGATAGTCGCTGCAACGTCGACGCCGTGCGCGGGTTTGCGGTGGTTGTTGGCAACGGTGAGCCCGCGTTACATCGCTGACTGCCAGGTCAGGGCGCTTAGGTGGCGTCAACATTGTGAACCATTAACAATTACCGAAGTAAGTGTTCTAGATTTACGTATTTGTGTGTGTGTGTGTGTGTGTGTGTATGCACCAAACACCCGATGGACACCAGTGGAAGTTCCACGGTGGAAATGTTCGTTTCACGTGGGTACACGTACGAGAGTCTTCGTTGCCTGGGCAACAATTTCATTGTGCTTCTGAGGGCGGGGAGAAAGTACCGTGTGCTTTGTGGGTGCCTACATGTAGCTTAGATTAGCACAGCGAGATTATTTCTGAATAAGTTATTACGATTGACCTTGCGACTCAGCACACAGATGCACGTACATTAGGCACAGTATCGCATACATTCGCATACTTAGGCTTACACAAAAGTGCGACCTGTGCACTCGATGAGCGACGTCACGCGAGTCCACACTTTATTAAGCACTCTCCTGAAGGCCTTCAGATTATTCCCACTTGACAGGTCTGACCGACACGAGCCGTTGTCCGTCCCGCTAGGACGCCCGTCGGCTGAAAATTAGATTCTAGTTCATATTCCCAAGATCTTTAGACGACGTCCTGTTCTAGGGCACAACGCGCACGACAACGGAGGCCAGGCCAATTACGGACGCGTTTCCTTTCACCTACGAGCAGAAATGTCACAAAAATGACATTTCCAGATGACGCGAACAGCAGCGACAGCAGCAGCAACACCCTTCATAATGTGGTGACGCTTCATGGAGGAGACTGGTTGTTGTGTAGAGGTTCTTCCTTCACCTTTCGTCGTAATGGCGGAGTCGCGTTGGCGGAGTAGAAACTTTCAACTTCGTTCTCAACAAATGTGTCGCCCTTGAATCGCTTCCTCCCACCCTAGTCCACCTCCACACGTCTGGAATATACGGCCACCGTCTCCGCGCCACCGACGGGCCCCATCGTGGCGGCGGCGGCGGATTTTTGCCCTCGGATGGCGGTCGACGGCTGGACGACGCTGTGGCAACTCTAGCGGACATTGATGATAGTGTCGTCACAATTTGTTAGGGCCTCGTGCCTTTTTGGCGTGTCCTCTCCATTTCTGTCGTAACTCTCCTCGCCTGTCCCCTTACGGAGCGGTGTCGCGTCTCCGTCAGGGACAGCAGGTCCACGTAGAATCGGACGAGAAAACGCCATTATGTGACCGACGATGCGCGGAATTCGCGACAACTCGCGCGTCTCGTCGGGGAGATGCTCATGTAGGACCATGTTGGTGCCGTTACGTGCAAATGCGTCAAATGCGGTTATTGCGGCTAGAGAAACTGAGCCACGAACAGCTCAAGTTCTTCTTCTTCTTCTTCTTCGTTGGTTGTTGTTGTTTTTGGACCTGATATGGCCGGAAGAGGAAAGGCAACATGGCCTGCCTGGCCTGCTGAGGGAATCAGGGCTGACGTCCTCGCACGAACGTTGTCCTTAGCGGAACGCGGACGGATGGACGGACTAAATGCGAATTCAGCCAGAAAAAACGATGATTTCAAGTGACGTCGTCCGGATCGCCTTTACGATGGTTGCCTCCGGCGAAGCAATGTCATCGTGTACATTGTAAACATACAGGATACAGCGTTCCTCATGGAGCTGTCCGGGGAAGGCCACTCATTCGAGTGAAGCCGATGATTTGGAGTGACGGCGTCTTCATTACGAGTCGTATTTACGACACTTCAGGTCATCCAGTTTTCGATGGTTCGGTTGAATTGAGTACGAATGACGAGCATCACAACGAAGACTTTTGCCTCATTAGCGTGAGGTTTCAGCCTACTAAGGACTCGAATCCTGAAATTAGGCCATGGGTTGAAACTGATTTGATATTAGCTTAAAGCGAGGCCTGAAAATAGGCTGCCCATCAATTACAGATTAGTTGTTCGTTTTGGCTCATTCACGCACAAGGTCACGCAGTTTGATCTTTTTAAGGTGGCGTACCTGTCCTAGGCCAAGGGTGAAGACTATACTTGACGTGTCTGTGTGTGTGTGTGTGTGTATGATGTACACACACACACACACACACACACAAAGTCAGGTGACATCGACTGACATTGACATTGCCAGTGGCAGTCGCAAGTCGTTATTCAGCTTTTACTATCTTCTTCACTGTCTTCTGCATCGTCGCCAATGTCTCTCTCTCGCTCGCTCGCTCGGTCGCTCGGTCGCCACCCTCACCGTCTTGTTGGTCCGCATCGCTGCGTCTTCACCTGTCCGTCAATTCGCCCATGTCTGGGTCGGGACGCTTCATCAAAACAAGATTTGCCTGTAACTCGGTTTTGTCGCGTACATGCGCCCCATTGCACCTCACCGTCCAGTCCATCATCCTCTCCATCTTCGTCCGAGCAGCGAATCGCGATGACAGCGGCGAGAGGGCAAACGCGTATACCCGAACCGGGCGAGCGCGGCCGAGTGTGGGAGGCCAAAACGAAGCCGAGCGATACGAACGCAAGGCGAACGTATCCGCCGATGTGCAGCCGTCTCGTGTTCGTGAAACATCTTCTGGCGCTTCGCAAGCGGCATCTCGAGTCGGTCCGGCCGCCAGCCGGGCGACTCGTTCGCTGAATGCGAGTGCGTACGGCGTTGCGGTGAGAGCGGCGGCTGCTGCAGCCGCACGCGGGCGTCATTTGTGACGACTTTCGTGGATTTTTCCCATTCGTGGTCATTGTGGTCGCCGGCTATTGTGGACGCGGCAGTCTCGGCATCTGCGCTAGTGTCGGGCGACTGACATGAACAGAAGATAGTGCGACGCTGCTGTTGTTCGGTGTTGGCTGCAGTGGTTTGGTGTGGACGCCCTCGCGTTGACGGCACAGATCGCCAAAGCGGCTGAACGGAAACCGAAGATCGTCGCAAGAGTGATCGACAAAGTGATCGGGCAGAGCGCCGCCGCCGCCGCTGCCGCCGCCTCAGGGGGGGCTCGGATGATACTTGAGTAAGATTTTGCCCCATACGGCAACTGAGGAGATTTGACGAAATCCACATGGCACCGAATTGGGACCGACTGATTTAGCTGACGTCGAACGCTCGTTGTATGTGTGTGTGTGTGTGTGTGTGTGTGTGTGTGTGTGTTCGTGCATGCATTGATTCGGCGCCACTGGTGTAAGAACTGTTCTTGGTTTTTAGCGAGTGCGTTCGCGGAAGACGGAGAGAAGACGGTGGATCGACACGGCCGTAGCGGTCGCTTCCGGTAGCATTGGCTCCTTCAGGATCTGTCGGTGTCCTTCGGACGTACGACGGTGCACAGTCAGGATGAATGCCATTCTCTTGGGGTGCTGTTTTCTCGGTCTGAGTGCTGCGGCGGGACCGCCTCGTACTTCGATCCGCCCAGCAACACCTGCAAATGTTCACAATAGCAACAAAGGCAACAACAGCCAGGGACTGTCGACGACAAAGGCGCCGGAATACGATTTCGTATTCGCCGCTCTAGGGTAAGTTTGATCTTCGTGCGTGTGGATGAAGAATAATATTAATCTTAGCTACACTATTGCAATAGGTCAGGCTAAAAGGATAGAGAGGATGTGCATAACGTGAATGGGTGGCTGCATAAATTGTTAGATAATTGTCCACCTTTAGTTGGCCCTCCGTTTGTCTTCGTCTGTGCAGTTTAATGTTTCGTTGCCTCAAAATTTGCGGTTCTTCAATTAGGACAACCGAACTCAGCCCAACTGACTATTAAACCTCTATAATGGAGGATTTACGGGGCCGGTAAGCGACACCCGTGTGAGGTCGATGCGTCAACGCGATATAAAATTCGTACTCGTTTCTGCAACACGAATGATTTCGCGACGTGTACGCCTAAATTCTGCTTGTCCGACGCTTGATGACCATTGAGGTGCCGACCTATTAGAAATGCAAATGTACGCATGTTTTTCTGTCAAGGTGTAAGGGGAAACTTGCGGATGCTTCTCGGATGTGAATAGTGGAACGCGCTCGATTTGTATAGTTCGACTAGACTGTGCTAACCTAAACCTCGACTAAACCTTTCTCCAGCTCCCTTTGTTATTCATGTGCGACTGGATTAACCACCAGCCTCCCGATTTTGAGGGCCGAGACATAGAAGTACTGCGGACTAGCAGCTAATCGCTGTCTCTCGTTCTGTATTTGGCGGTCTTTTGGACAACAACGCTCATCCGACGTCTGAAAGCTTTAAAGTCGTCTGTGATAGACTCGCCTGCAATAGTCGAATTCTGGTTTTCGCGTGCAAACTGTCTACTCTCCAGCATGTGTACAGCATGTTCGTTTGAAACAAACGAATAAATGCAAACACCTCAATGTGTTATTCATAGCCGGTGAAGGGTAGAATGTCGAGCTAGCAGGTAAAATTGGCTGAGCCAGCACAATCAACCGTTGGCCGACCGAAGAAATCTCTCATTTGGACCTTTTCATCAAAGCGAAATTCGTCATGTACAAGTCAAATACAAAGTACAAGTACAAACGTTTCTACTCGCTTGAAAAGGTGGGGTTTCGTATACGGGCGACGGCAATAACATTTTTGAGAAGGATATCTGGCCATCCCAGCCATGATAGCGTTGGGTGCTCAACCGGAAAAGATTTACTCAACACTGACCACTCCATTTCGAAATTGAAAACGCGGCGACGGAGCTACGACAGAACTGAACCCGGGCCACATCTGAGACCGATAGGTTAATCCCCATCTGCGAAAGTCTCGTCAAGATCATTATATATATGAGTATCCTCGATAGATAGGCAGATTGTAGAGTGCAACAGAGTAGCACCTAAAGTTGCTCCAAGACAGAAATGAAATGATTTTGCCTGCCCCAGTCCCGTGCTATATCGTATTCGCCAATGTTCCGTTTCAATTGTCCAACACTTTCACACAGGAAAGCCATTCGCGCGGCAAACTCAAGCAACAACCTGGCACTTGAGTTGTTTAAAAGGGTTGTGAACCAAGACAATGTATTCATCGCTCCATTCTCTGTTTCTACGGTCCTCTCGATGGCCTACCAGGGATCTGCTGGACGCACGGCTGAGGAAATGGCCAAAGTGTTAGGTAAGTTTGGTTTAGGTGTAGCTTTTTTCACACACTCGAGCAATAGGATTTCGCTTTTTTCCTTAGCCCGTTATTGTGCATTTGTCGTTTGTTGGTACAGGCGTCGTAGTGGAGCATTCTTGCATGAAAAACGCTACGCAAGAGTCCCAAACCGCAACTGACTTTGCACTGCCGAAAATCTGAACATGCAAATGTGTGACATAGCAGACTATATATATATATATATATATATATA